>DWGW01000517.1:0-14546 GCA_018247775.1 Udranomia orcinus
GTTATTCAATAGTAAGAAAAAAGGAGGTACTATTTTTATTTCCATTTCTTTGTATATAGCCATTGCCACTGTAAATTCCTGCATTAAACTCACCAGCGAAAAAATAGGGTAGGGCAGGCAAAAGGATCAGCTTCAGTTTGAGTATTTCATACATATACTATACTATTACATACATATATTGAAATCTATAACATTGATACGACAAACAGACGTTCAAGTCTGATTGTTGTTTAATTTATCATACTAGAAAAAAAATACAATTTTCCTACTTGTCGTTCTAGATCTTTCCATATGCGGGGAAAAATGGGACAGTCCGGGAGCTACAAGATCCAGTGCTAATTTTTTACTTTTAAAATGTTTTATACAAACACAACAATATAGGATCAGGATAATTTATTTCAGAATCCGAAAATAAGAAATCAATACTACCTCTTGAAATTATCAATAAAACAAATTTTTATAACCTTCATACCGGCTTTACATGTTCCTGACATGGTCGCCATCAACATCGACTCTGTCAGTTTCCATGGGGCAATTCGTACAGTAACTAGGTGCAAAACAAGCATCGTTAATTTATGAGCTAAAGAGAAATAGCCAGTTCATAGGAATCACTTATTATACTAGTCTAGAGTCAATGCTAAAGGTAAAGAAATTATAACCTTGGTCCTGTAACTCCAACTAAAAACTTCACTTAGCTCTGAGGGATGGCCTGCTACACCTACCGCGCCTCTTCTGTCCACGTGTATAGTTAGAAAGAAGAACATCACTAGTTTTTTTAACATTCTTACCCATAGACATTCAAACCCCGCCCTACCCTACCGCTATTGTTTTAAAACCTTGAGTGACAATCGATTTCTTAAAGATTTTAAAATGATAATATTTATAAATCCTAGACAAACTAAATAATATATTGTAAAAATGGAATATTTCTCTGCAAATAATATCTAGAATGACAAATACTACTGCATTTCTGAAACGCATAGTTCTAAGGCGCTTTCGTACTGTTACGTAGTAAGTAATTAATGAGTTCCTTCCGAGTTGAGCAATACTGGATACAGACAGGATTTAAATGATCGACGCCGCCAGTAGCATAATTTTATATAATTAGAAACACGATAGACCGCTTGGTGCACGATAGACTTTGGCTGGCAGCGGGATTTATTTAATGGTACTTGTAACTGGAGGTAACTCGGCTAATACACACTTCATTAGCATAAAAATCATAACAAAATTCAAACTTGTACATAAAACCATCATAAATTTATCTTCATATCGATATTGTCAGAAAACGTTAACGTTTTTTTTTTATCTGGAGTAAAAAAATATATAGTAAATATTGTATAACTTTTCTAAATAAAGTAATTCTGTCTTCGCAACTTTTATCCGTAGCGAATTGTTGTTCCGAACTTTTCCCCAAAACTCAGTTAATCTCCAAAGACGATATAACAGAAGCAAAAAGCTTATTCTATACCTACACCCGTATAGCATCGGAGCAATAAAACAAGGATCTAGATGATTTCATAAACACGTTAATGCATACGTCCTATGAAGAGCACGAGGTACTTGACACAAAGCCAAGCCAATGCTATAACATAAATAAGTAACGCGTTGTCTGTTCACACACAGTGGGTGCCGAGTCCTCGATAAATACTCATTGGTTCTGTGAAATCTCAGTTTTAGTACAATTAATTATTTATTATAATACAAAAATGACGAGATTGTTTTATTTTTTGTTCCTGATTCCGCTCGTGTCTTACACGTTCGCAGAAGATAACTATTTACGTAAGTTTTTGAATTATTTTAATAAATTTGTTATTTTTTTTTTTAATCTTCCGTTCGAGTAGGTCTAGCTGTTTAATAAATGTTATTCTTATATAATTTAATTTGCTGAAAAATAAAATTTAAATTGATTTTATTTTAAACATATAAATAGGAATCATAAATATCAGGTAATTGACGGCCATTGCATGCCATTATAAGAGTATTGATTTAAAAATTCAACTCCATAATACTCAATTATCATCAATACCTATCCAGTCACAATCGCATCAATTAAAATAACGCTTTTGTTACTATTAGGTAGGTATGATATTTAATTAGACTGTAGAGAAAAAAAACATAATAAATGGCGCGGAAATAGATGGCGCGATAGATTAATCATCTATTTTTCTAAGTTTTTTTCCGCCTTTTGGAATATTTTTTCTAAGTTAATTGTGGTCAAAAATTGGCGCATTTTTTATCTGTTCACCATACTTATTCTTTTTTATAATTTACCATACGAGCAAACGTACACACGTTTTCGATTTTACAAATTCCATTAAATGCCACCATGAAACCGTTTACGCGGAAATAAATCTAGGAAGTTGACCTGTTCGCCAATCCTATAACTTCCCGATATATAATAACACACAACGCAGCACAATAAAATTCACTTTTACCAATTTATTCAGTTTTACCAACTTCCGATCTCGCAAGTGATGTTGTTTAAAGTAAATATTACTATGTATACGATGAGATATTGCATTACGCCAAGTCTTCACGGACGACGAACTAGATTTAGAACAGTAGAGTAGAGCTGAAGTCTGAAACCTAGTTAGTATTACTGTTATTATGTCGTCAACTAACCTTAAAAGTAATCGAGGAAGAAAAATACACAACAGGTAAAAGGGTAAGACAACAGGAAACAAGAAAGTTTGATGTTGAACCAAATGTTGTACCAAAAGTACAAACACATGTTTAAAAATTTATATATTTTTTTATTACTGTTAAATACTTTAATATCTGACCAAATTCAATTTTGCGCTGATTTTTGTACGCTCTCTTTACCAAGTAAAACCAAGGCCTTTATCACTTCAGTCAGTCATCGGCCGTCTCGGAGATCGTGTGAAGATCAATGCGATCGATATATCGAAAAAAATTACGTAATTTTACCTACTAACCTTTTTCATATACCGATATAGAAAAGTAGAGCAGATGGACACTTATCCTGCCCTGTAGACAGTTTTCTTTCTGTGAAAACAATGCTTAAAAACTTTATGATATGACTAATTTCCTTAAAGACCTTGAATTTAAACCGGACAACATTGAAAGGTCAAGTTCGTTTCTACCTAAACAAAAAAATGTTAATTAATTCGGTTATCTCTAGTATATATAATAATTTTTGAATTATGGCAATGTACAACAACTTATAAAAAAAACCTTTGATTTGAACACCTATGTAAAAATAATTTTTGAATTATGGCAATGTACAACAAATTATAAAAAAAAACCTTTGAACACCTATGTAAAAATTGAGTAAGTAGAAACTATCATTTAATTAAAATTGTTGTACGTATAGTGATCAAGGTCCAATTGTCTACATTGAGTCTACGTGTGACGAATGAATAAAGCTATTGGGAAATAGATTAATTATCTAATGTTACCATTGTTACGATGCCTAAACACAACATAGTATCTGCTACATAAATTCGAGTCTCAACCAGATATCTTATCTTCATATAATTTAAAAAAGTTTGGAAATCCAAAAGTGTTTGCGACATAAGTCGTTCATCACAGAAAAGGAAAAAAATATTTTATTGCAACGAAGTTCCTTATCGCGCGACACACGAACTGAGCAGGATGGGAGCAAGATTGAAAATTAATTAATTTATTTATTTATCTCCTATGATAGATGTAATATCTATCATAACAGGTTTTCACCCAATGTGACAGGGTAGACATATCTTAAATATTTTTTTTTTACTTAAAATATATATAAAAATATCTGACTGCACAAAATAAAAAAATCAAAATTAATCATTATTATAACTTACTAAGTGTACTTCCGTACCGCCTTCTCGAACTCACTCAATTGGCAATGGAATTGTATTATAATAATTAAAAAAAACTTAGTTTTACGCATTCATATATTTATACTAAACAGCAAACAACTAGATGTCATTCTAGAGCTATTAAAAACAAATGGTGCTAATACATTAAGGTTTTCGAGTGTTATCGTTAAACATCGATACACACAGACATCCGCACGTCTAAGATTGTCTAATAAGTTTTTTTAGTATAAACCGTAATGTATGAATTTATAGGGCATCGAGTCTGATAGAGAAAGCATCTCGCTAATAAAACTTTTGCATTGCAGTAAAAATATAAAAGACTTAAAATATCGGTAACTAAAGTTTTAAAACTTTCGTAACTGACATGGTGGGAATCATGTAAGTACTACCTCGGCGCACCGCGCTATAATGCCTACACTTCGCTATGTTAATTTTAAGTTAATTAGTCTGAACTTTGGAATAGATGTGGATGTCAATGATGACCATACCATAACGGAATTTAACATTAGGTCTTTACGCTTGATTGCTCATAATGTATCTACATAAAAGATGGAATAAGAAAGGAACGAATCGAACGAATTACTAAATAACGCCCCACCAGAGTTCGAAGTGCCAGTATCGATCTCAGACAAGTAACGGTACAATATGAAAAGTATGTGTTTAAAAAAATACATTATCATACAGGTATTATTTATCGTAACAATAAGTGGCAATTGTTGCATTGATGGCTTCACGACGCAAACATACACCTCAATGTATGTTTTTTCTGGAGTTAAAACACAAACTTACATTAACATCCAGCCGTAAAGGCTAATTGGCTTTACAAAACCTTGTTGTTTTTAAAGGTGTCCTAATGTAAACTACCTATAGAACCTTACTGGATATTTTTTCATTACATAGTCCCGACGTACAATAAAAAACGTTACGACGTAGCTTCGTATAGGTACACATAATATTTGCTATCTACCATATATTGCGATTCGGTCCGAGAATGTCCTAAGGGGATACCTGAGGTAGCAATAACAATTGAAGTAATGGAAGTAATTATTGTGTCTAGCGTAACTAATCACACGAATTTATCCCAAAAAACCGGGGAGAGTGATTGACTCTCCTTTTTGGAATAGTTTCATTGTACTTATTATTAGACTGGAGTAAACCAAAAATTGTAAGGCTAAGAACGAAATCGAAATCTTAATATATATTCACCTAATTAATTTACAATTAAAATTCTGTTTATGACGTAAAACAACAAACGATAAAAACATAATAATAATAATAGTTTTCAAATAAATATATATAGTAGTAACTGCAGTAGGTAATACAATGTATAAGGCGAAACTAAGAAAAAGGAAACAATTAGTATTCTAATATGATATGTCCCACAAGGATTTATTGTAAAATGCCTCCGCCGATAACTATCTTTTAAGTATCGAGTAACCTAATAATATGTTATGATTAACCTTTGTAGTAAGAAACCGATCAATCTGTAATAACATGATATTAAAATAAATCTCGCCATTACTACAATTGCTTGGAAGGCCATTAGAGAAACATTATTCATAGAATTGTGGAGACTGGAGGGGCATTCCATAGATATTATAAATTTATCTGTTACACAAATTATATATAACTATTATAATTAAGTGAAAACGACCACTAGATCACCTCAAAATATATTCTAGATAGCGATAAATATATCTGAAACTGATAAAAGATATCTATATTTTTACTTTTGTTCTTATAAACTTTATTGCTTTTGTACAATTTCTAAAATTAAGCAAACTGCCTAGACTACCTACTGTTGTAAGGATGTATGGTTTTCAATGCAGGAACAATGAAAAATATTCTAAATACTACTAATTCAGATATTCCGTACCATGGCGAAGTCCTCCAAGAGGCGTCGTAAAGCAATGTCAAGAGGATAAGAGACGCGTTCGCGTTTTCGAAAGATCTTATCTGTATCGGAATTTTATTTTTACGGAATCCTCAATGCATGAAAATATTATTCTAAAATAAGTAGGGACGATCACAAAAGGAACGTTTACCTGCTCTAAATAATAACAAGCAGCATCGGAGAGAAAAATGCATCAGTAATCTACGACTTACCTCTCAACCGTTCGAATTCACTACACTAAAATAGCCTTACTGAATTTAGTCAATAAAATTTAGTCACATTTTAACCTTACCTTTACCTTTTGTTTCAGCTTCATATATCACGCCTTGTGATTTTAAGGATTCAAAATTCGAAGTATGTATTAGAGAACAGATAGAGAAAAGTCTGCCACACTTCACAAAGGGTATTCCTAAAATGCACGTACCTTCGATAGATCCTATAAATCTAGAAGACCTTATTATTGATGGGAACGGACTGAAACTAATTTTCAAGAATGCATCCATGCATGGTCTCAGCAAATCTGAGCTTACAGATTTTGCGTATGTAATAGTACATAATCATATCATTCACTTTATCATAATTATAATTATTTTTATGATCATGATGTAAAATAATTATTTTAACATAGACTATTAGATTTAATAGATTTATTATTACTATTAGATTTTAACATAGACTAGACAGACATACGGCCACACTCAGAGATATTAAATGATTATTTAAGGTGTCACTTTAATAATACTAATGATAATTTAAGTAATCATTATTCTCTGAATACGGCGTTATTGTCGAAAATTATTAACTTACAATTAAAAATTACTAAATAACAATTTAATTAAGAGTATCAGGCTTTCATAATTGTTATAGGCATGAGTCCTTGAGTAGCGAATTAGTGAAACCTAATTTAATAAGGGGCCATACATAATTTTTTTTTGCCCCATAGTGTGACGTCACTTATTTTTTACAATAATACGTTCTACTTCTTGAAATGTGACGTCACACATGACGACTAGAATCTCTTCTCACCCATTGTGACATTTTGTCGTTCCCTTCCCTCTCCCTTAATCTGTGATGTAGTTTATGGATGACCTCTAAATTATTTATGGTATGGGTAAATCATATTTGTCGACGACGTGACTATTATTAGATTTATCGATAATATAAATGCACCATGATGATGTAATCGGTGTATACTTATTCGGTTCTTGTTAATTTTTTCTACTTTAAAGAATTCGTTTTTACCTATATTTGTCAGTTTAGAAACGCGCAATCAATTCAAAGTGCTTACGTAGTTTTCTCAACTACTACGAATTCGCATAAAGAGTAAACTCTTTATGCGAATTCGTATTCGTATTCGTATTTAGAACCGTGAAAACTAATACGAAAGGAAGATTATATGAAATTACTAGCTGACCATCACCGTCCCTGTCCCCGTCCCCGTCCCCGTCCCCATCCCCGTTCCCATCACTGTTTGCATAGTATTATTTAACTTCACATGCCTTTATGCCACATTCAAAACGATTAAATAGGGGTTTGTGATAAAAGGTTAAAAATTTAGGGGGTATGTATTTTTTAATGCGACATAATAAAAAAATTAAGAAATTAATAAAATGTCTAAGAAATAAATAATAATAAAATTTTAAGGGTGGACAACCCTTATCACTAAGGTGTATGAAGAATAGATATTGGCCGATTCTCAAACCTAATCAATATGCTCACAAAATTTCATGAGAATCGGTCAAGCCGTTTCGGAGGAGTATGGGAACGAACATTGTGACACGAGAATTTTATATATAAGATTTAGCATTGTATGAAAGGTATTATTAACTAATTAAAGCTGAACCCAACGGAGGAATAAAATTACTATAGTCTAATTCAGAGTTACCGTTCAAAATGTAAACAAATTGGATAACCGTGGAAACCGGAATATAAATTTCCATATTAGGCAATGACTTTTTAAGTTATGAGTGAATTTGTTTGAAATGAATAAATATATTGAGTTAATAACAATCTTTACGATCGTTTATTTTACTTTTAGTATTTTGACAGATTTTTTGTCCAAATTTTTATTCATATAATTTGCATAATACATGCGCGTATAACAACTTGATGTCAGATAAATGGTTATCGAACTAAAATATCGTTTTTTAAGCCAAAAGGTTAAAAAATAACGATACCTATTATAATATCTACCTTTTTATATTATAGCTTGGTGTTTAATAAAGAAGAAGAGAGTTTCAAGCTGGGCTTCCAAGGCAACTTGAGCTTGACAGCCCAGTACGAAGCCGAAGGACAGATTCTGATCTTGCCCATTCGAGGAAACGGAGACGCTTTCATCAATTGTCGTAAGTATATGATTACGACAATTATACAGTAACTTAGTATGGTTGACATGATTTAATGGACTGATGATACCCTATTAACCAAAGTTTACAATAACTCTACATCCACTTATTTTCGTATATGCTAAGTAACAAAGAAAATATCTATCTATCTATTTATTTAATCTATACAATTATAATACTTATATTGTATAAATAAAATAGAAATAAGAATAGAATTCGTTCTGTTAATTAGTTTCCACCACCTTCCTACCGTAATATTCAGGTGCAAACTTAACTCAATCGAGTGTACCTCCCTTTTGGAGGTATAATCTTCATAGTTCAACCATTACCATGTGATGCGCAATTAAATAAACAGATAAACAAATAAACAGAATAAAATTCTAAGTACTATTGAAATGTTCTGGTATCGAAACTAAGTATTCTCAACCAAGTTTTTTTCGAATATCTCCCATGTACTTTCGACATGTACAAGTAATATACTTCCGACTCTCTTTAGCATTATAACACACATAATTATATAATATAACAAATATAATTAAATATAATTTACAATCCAATACAGGAAACATCGAAGTGGAGATCAACAGCAAACTGTTGCGTTTCAACGACACCAAAGGAGAGCATTTGAAGCTGGGCTCACCTAACTACAAGTACGACATCGAATCCACTACCTTCGACTTGAAGAACTTGTTTAACGGCAACAAACAGTTGGGTAAGACTAACTTTCAACTTATTATAATTTATTGGTACATTATCGGTAGCAAACGAGCACGCATTGCACCTGGTAAGCGGTCACAGCCATATAGTCAATTTACCCCTGAGTAAAATATTAAGTTAAAACGCCCCGTTCAAATGTCTCTCCGCTATCATATTCTTCGAAGAACTCAGCAATCCAAACCCTGGTAGAACTATCAGTGGTTTAGACTCCTGAGGCACTAACTCAGCACTAATGGCGCGGTGCGGGCGGTTTATTTTCATTATGTTTTATATCGCGAAATACCATTCAAGCGTAACGAGACTTGTTTTACGTCAAATATTACCTCTTTTGAACGAACCTACTCCGTTAAATGTGCCCCCTATAGTATAACGCACATATAGACGTGACGGTGGTGCCTCCAGAGTCGAATCAAGAACTTTACTCTACATCTTTAATGTCGAGTACGTACCATACAATTATGTGGGTTCGAGCATTACAAAAATTGGTAACTTAATTGAAAGATGTACGTTTTCACGCGGTGTACATATTTAACACCCAGAACACGTTTAACACAAGTTCAATATATCATTCACGTGAACATAGTATTGAAGAGGAAATGGTAGCCTTAAAAGTAGTTGAGCTTACGGCATTGTGTACAGGAACAATCGAAGTCCTATTAATTACGTGTTTTGCAAGCAAATATGAGTGGTAAACACTCCCATTGTACTGTTTACCACTCATATTATAATCAATTACAATTTTACAATAGCCTGCAGTGAGATGACTCGACTCAAACAATTAACTAATTAACAAAAACAACGTTGTATGATCATTTCAATAGCTTGTAATTAAAGTTTACGTAAACCTTAATTCGTGATTACAAAACTGTTTCTTTGCACATAAAAGATGTTTGCGATTTGACGCGAAACTTATAGAGAGAATCATCAGAGAATCAATTATTATACCCATGCGAATAAATGATAAGTACTTACATTTTTCATTTCAATATGGTAGTGTTAAACATGTTACATGTTGCGTTTCGTTGAAATTGCATATTTTATCTTTAAAATTTTATCTCATGTAAAAGCCACACCTTAAGATATTATTACTTTAAAGCAAGAGAAATAGCGCAAATTGTGACAAAAGTCTACTTATACTACATCTTTCAAATAACAAAAGTGTACCAGCGGAGCATCAGCTAGTGCTACTAAAGAAAAAAACGCCTAAAATCAATTAATTTTTTCATATTCCATTTACAGCGGAGACCACACTGAAATTCGCAAATGAAAATTGGAAGCAGCTAATGGACGATCTCGCCCCGCCTGTGGTTAAACAAATCGTACGCGCTTGTATAAAAGTAATTAACAAATTTTTCTCCAAAGTGACTATCGATACTATCATAAAAGGATACGAGCCCATATAGACTGCGTGACATCCAAGTACCCAATTTGTACATAACATCTCGATGGTTTTGTAACTAACTGGTGATATTTCACTCATTACGATAATTTATCGCGATCTCTATCTAAAAAATTTATTTAATTATAACGACAGTATCTACGTAGATTGAAAGTGTGTGTTTTTGTATCAATTGGTTTTTCTGTCACATTTATGTGACTCGCAGTATTTCCTTATAACAAACCACTTAAGTTTTTATCGTCGATTTAAGAATTTTTCTGTACAATATCAGGAAATTTTATAAGGTATAATCACGATGCTGAGGTAATATTATCACATTTATTTTAAATGGTAAGCCAATATTCTACATTTATCGTATATTAATGTTAAATATACTAGGCATTATAACATATACCAATCAATCTGACGAAGTACCAATTCAAATTATATTGTTAGGTACATAGATACCATGTTGTTGAATCTGACTCATATTAAATATTAGTTATTTACATAAATGTAGATAGGTAGGTTTTCTTAAATAGATATAAATATTTGCATTGTGTCATAATATTGGCCTCCCGCTGAATTAATGTATATGTTGATTATTATTAAAGCATTTATATAATGTAGATATTGTTTGATTTATCTCCTTCAAATACAGGTTACGATTAGTACTTTGAAGTGTTCACAAAGTACTTCTGTGGTATAGAGAAAATCTTCAATCGTAAAATGGCGTGTCTGTCTTAAATTTTGCTATTCCAAAGGGTTAAATGAGTTAATAATTATATGGAAGATCTATAAGAAAACCATACTAAGGATTAGAAGCCAAAAAAATTTTTTTTTGTCTGTTTTTTTGTGAGTTTAAGCACGCTTATCTTAGAAATGGCTCATCCGATTCGAATAAGGTAAGCATCACCTAACCTAATTCAGAGTTTGTTTCATAAAAATCGGTTCATAAATAATCAAGTCGCGTAAATTTAAACGGGGGACGGGGACGGCGAAAAGATTGAATAAGGAGGCCGTACGCAGTGCGCCGGGCCAGCTAGTTTAAAATCATTTACAAGAAAAATATAAAAAAGCACCATTATTTCGATTGTAAAACTAAAACTACCAGCTTATATCCTTCTTCTTTTTAACTATAGAGGGCTCTTTCCTATCTAGTGGGTAACGAATTAGATGGTTTTCGATATCTATATCAGTTATGATTTCTCATTATTTTACTTAACTATACGTCAGGTATATTACTTATATTATTTCACTTATTTTTGACGGGTTTTCTAAAAATCTCGGTCTAAAATCTATTTGGATGATGTAGGAAAAATACATATGGTACATACTTTACTAGGTAGACTCTACTTGCATAAATAATTATTTACCTGTAAAATCGTACATGGTGATCGTACAGTTTTACCGAGAAGTTAACACAAACAAGATCGAGATAAGTTCCTGCGATGAATTATTCATTCTTAGAAAAGTAGTCTTGGTAAATCAATACATTCGATTGAGCTAGTAATCATCTTCCTATTTAAACGCTGGGCAATTGATATGCAAAATACCCACCGCTTGTGATGGGCTAATGCTAAAAATATTTTTTTAACTGGATAAGCCTGAGAGATGCTCCACCACACTAATCTAATATGGATTGGTGCCAATTTATTTTAGTTAGAAGCGTTTGAGAAGCCAGGGTTTCACTTATAAGGATTATGATAAATTATATGCATGAATATCGCGTAATGCAGGGATTTCCAACGTATTTTGAGCTAGAGAACTATTTTAAAATATAAACTGATAGATACATACCACAGACCTTCATAGCCAAACGCCGGGACACAAAGATTCAATACCAAGAGGTCGACATAGATCCCTTTGAGAATCTCTACTTTAGTGTAATACCTATTTAACGTGTCATCAGAAACTGAAGAGCGGATGAAAGATAATTATCCAAGATGTTCTAATATTAATTAATGTTAATATAAATTGTAAAAAATAGGAAATTACGTTAAGTGGAAAGTTCTACTGCAAAAGGAAGTATAACGCAGGTCACTATGAATTGGTGTAAAAGTTACTTGTGGGGTATAAAATCTGTGGAGGTTTAGGTAAAGAGAATTTAAAAAATCTAAACCAAAGTTAAAACACTTTATTGGTCATAATGCAAAATCGTATTTTTTAAATTTTTAATTTATACAGTGTTACCAAGAGTCTGAAATATAAGTATCCTGAGATTGAACAAACGAAAATGTATTCCATGTGTAAGCAGCATCCATCAGCTTTAGAAGATTTAATCCATATTACACGCATATATATTATAGAAGAATCAACAAATTAGTCTACTGATTTTTATTTTTGCAAAGTAGTTACAATTAGTATTTACAATTTCGGTCGATGATCTCATAGCTGCTCATAATTAACAGTTCTTTAACGTTGTATTTCGACTTGTGAGTCGTCTCTGCTAATATCGCTGTTATCAGAGCTTAAGGATCCAGTTTGTCGGCTGCGGAAGATCACGCGCGGGCCACTTCGGTTCCAGAAGGGAAGACCAGCAATTTGAGCTCTGTACTTGTACCACACGAAGCCCACGAGAATAACCACTAGCACTACAAGACCTAGGGACATGCCTAGGATCCCAGCTCGAACTTGAGGTGCTGTAAGAACAGAAATAAATGTATGCAATTTATGAGCTGATTTCCATAATATCGAGAATTCCGAAATAAAACTTAATTAGTGTAGTTTCATAAGCAATTAGAGACTCATCATGGCTAAATTCTCTTGTTCTTGTTCGTTTTTTCCGTAATCAGCTGTGTTTTTCATCGTAGCGTTAACCTGTCTATTTGTCTTTTCCAATAAAAACATGAAAAATTATTCATCTTGAGTCAAGTCAAATAACTAAATTCATGAAAATTGGACACTCATCTGATTATGTCTCCTTGGAACACACCTGACTTGTATTCTTGTATAATAAGGACACTTTAATTCCGGTAAAGATATAATTGAAGAGCGTATAAAAGGAACGTAATCTCAGTATTGTAATTTAATATTATGAATGCGAATTTGAGTTTGGTTGTAACATTTTAACGTTTTAACTCAACTGGCCATCATAAATTCACCACATTACCATAGAATACGGCAGGGTAGATAGATACTCTTTATTTCCAAAAGTGTCGTCTCCAAGGAATAGAAAAATTTGTTCTTAACGCGAAACCACGAGAAATAACTTGTACCTAATATAATAAAGGATGGTCAATAAAAATATTATACCTCTGTGAGTGATGTAGAGGACCAGTGTATCCCTGGATTCCATATCATCATTATTGACGACAGCAGCACAAGTCCATTCGCCGATATCTTCTTCCAGAACCCGTTTTATATTGAGCGAACAATCACCGTAATCCACATCTCTATCCGGTGTGAAGTAGAACCGATTCAATATCGCACTGAAAGATATTAGAACCTAAATACATCCTTTGTAAAATAATTCCAAGGCTAGTACCAGCGAGTATAAGACGCAGAATTCAGTCGTTTTATTGTATTGAGTCCAATTGTAAGGGAAAAGAAGGTAGGTACTATTAAAACAGTCTTAGGACTGTAAGCTGCAGAATTCAGCTGTTTTATGCTTTAAGCATCCTATGGTAAGTGGTCACCGCCCTTACCACATACCATTCTAACCAAAACACTGCTATTATATGGTAGACATAAATGCAGCAGTAGATCCTCTTTTCGTTAAGAAAGTTACGAAAAAGAATGGTAGTCAAAACTTAACACAAAGAGGTTGATCATGCGCGATTGCTGTAGAAACTTACTTTTCAGTAGTTATACTGCTATCTATACTGATCCCCATGCTATTCGGTGAGAAGAAGCGACAGTAATCCAAAGGTCGGTTCCCATTCGCAGTGTGACAGTGCAACGTTGCTTCACTGCCGATAGTGACTTCGATTTCTTGTTCATTTGCCGCTAAAGGCCCCGTCACACGCACCGCAACTCGTTCTGTGTGTTCGATGCCTAATTGGTTTTTAGGCCCCATGTGACAAATCCAGTCGCCCGCGTCCTCCTTCGTACCCCGTTTGAAAGTGATCCCACAATCTCCGGTCTGCAAGCTCTCGCCAGAATACCTAGCAAATAGTGCATTTATATTTAGAAGAGACATAAAACTTTGAATACCTTTTTTGTAGAAATTTTCTTTTTTACTTTTTAGCATAGCACGGATACGACACGACGACACGACAATGCTAAGATATTTAGTAACAATAAAATGCCACCTACCTTAGTACCTAGTCCTGTGAATATAAGAACTACCCACTTTTGACACCTAAACTTACATTCTAGACTTAAATGCAAAACAAGAAAAAGCGATAACTAATAATGCGATACATGATATGAAAGTACGC
>DWGW01000518.1:0-14539 GCA_018247775.1 Udranomia orcinus
ATACAAGCAAGAAAAGTTTTAATAGGAACTGAATGGGGAATGTTCATGTCTCTAGTCCAGCTGCTGTTGTACGTGGTGTGACGGCAGCCGCAGCCGGCATGTGGGGAGCGTAACAGATGGGACTTCGTTTCTAATTAGTAGTCTTTCTGCGGTTTCGTACCAATACGTTAATTAAATTAGATAACAATTAACACATAATGTCAATAAGGGTGTGATTAAACAAGATAGCACATAATTTGGAATGCTCTACAAATATTATTTTGTCGCAATCCTTTTGTCGTCCTACCGCGAAGGACTAGAGTAAAATTCACTCCGAGAACATTTAACTACTGCCATCATTTAATAACAATCGGGATTTATTTATATGTATAGATTAATATTTAATACAAACAGACCACTTCTTTTCATGAGAATATGTGATGTTCTCTTATCGATTACTGATAGACTGTACTTAATTGTTTGTTTTAATGAACTGGGGGTGTCGTGGGCTGTAGGGTAACAGCGCTAAGTGGGCGCGGGAGCATGTGGCCGCGCTCCAACAATGCCAACACCTGCGATGCCTACAAGTAAACAGTCCGTGTTTACTTCTACATGGGTATTGTTATTACAGCTTATACCACAGTTACAGTAAATACTACAGAAAGAATACTTCGCCATGGTATACACAGATCCCGTTTGGTTTAATTCTATCATTCTCCTTTGTATTTTACGCTTATAAAATGTCCTTCAGACAACATTCACATAAACTTCTCTTCTCACATAAAAGTCTCCGAAGAACCATCTAAAAGTTCTTTGAAAAGGATGGCGCAGGTAACGTGTTAAACGATCTGAAGGGTTTGGCTTTGAATATAACTCCCAAATCTGATCCAAAATAAATGATAAAGGGAATCGGTACAGGCGGGTGGCTGCCACCGCGGCCGGTCCGAGCCCGTCGCTCGCTGCTCCGCTCCTGGGTTTGTTTCCGTACAGTTGAGTGCGGGGCGGCTGCGTGCGCGCATGTCTGTGAGCTTCGTCAACTGTAGTGGCATCGTGCAGTGCGTGTATCACGTTATCCCGGTAACTCGGAGCTTCGGTTTTTCGTGAGGGTTATGCAAAGTAAACAAATAGGGTGAGTACAAAATTTATTTCTTTTATAATGGCTTTCATAATTACAAACGATATTGATTTATAAAATATAATATTTGTTTGGAACTTCTTATTTTGTTGTGTAGTGGATTAATATTAATAAAAAAAATTCGCTAGTTAGGCTCTTTACGCTACGTATTGCGTTTACAAAAATATATTTTTTCAATTTTTATTCCTATTCGAATATTAAAAAAACGAATCAACTATATGATTCTGAACATCATTCTTTCTGCGGGAAATTTGTTGATTCGATTTTGGATACAATAACTGCATAAAACAAAGTACCTATTATAGAGTTATAATTACAAAATAATTTTACCAGTAACTTATATATTGAGTTTGATTATTAAGCCAATTAATATAGGATAAAAATTTATAACCATCTGTATTTATATACAAAACGGGCTATTGCCCATTACTCATAACCTTGGTTTACGATGGGGTTAAGATGTCACCACTAATATTACGCGGTCACTTTGCGGAGTCAAGGATTGGTTTCAACAATAATTTCTTTAACTTAAATTCGTTGTTAATAACGGTAAACATAATATATTTGTTGATTCTGCATAACTTTTATTAACGTAAAAGTGGGTGGATTGAAATTGCACTCACACCCTTATGAAAACCGCCCGTTAGTCTCAGTTACACTGGTTGACAACAATAGGTTCATAATTAGAATCTGCCCAGCAGGTAACACTTATTATTTATAAATTTAAAATTATATGCGGTACTACAGATAAATATAACTTTAGTATATATAAATATTGATGGCCTGCATATCGTTGTTATGGTCACTAAGGCCACATCAACTATTTGAGGGTCCTTGATTCGATTCCCGACACAGTCTGAGTCTTTGTGTTATTGTTTTTGTGTGTCGTCTTTCTCCTTCGATATAGGGAACTAGAGAGAGAAACGGTGAGCGTGAAGCGTTATTTTATATGATCTATTAAATAATATTAATAACTAAATTACCTACATTGAGAGTATATTTAAGAACAAAAACACGGGAAGATCGTAGCCACATGATTCCTTCAGAGGCATCCCACGCTCGACTAAAAACATAATTTGTGACAATAAAATAGTAAAATGTGGGGCGTAGGCACGCGACCGCAAGCGCCCTTCAGGCACATAAATCACAGCATAAACACGCGTGGACGACTAATAGCTGTTGATTGGCTTTTTTGTTTATCACAACTGCTGTCCACCACGTACATGGAATTGGTAGTTGCTGTATAAAAATTACGTATTGTTTACAAATTACAATATTTGATACATATACATAGGCATACATATAGCTGCGAAGGAATGGAAGAGACACAGGTAATTGTGATATATTTAACGGGAACAGTTGTTTTACTGGTGGTTCCGTTGGAATTCTTCTGTTAGATTCCTTTCTAGTCTATTCTTGTACCGAAGAACGCATTGCATTGTCGGAAGGAATAAAACGACCATTTAAATACACATATTTATTTGCAAGATTCAGCATAGTCAAATTATTAAGTGTTATACCGGTAAAATGAATAAGATTCCTATGAGTTTATAACGTTTTATACAATTCTCGATAATATCAGGTTTATAATTTTTTTGGTGCGGAGTACCTTTGCGTTCGCGCATAATGTTGGGTGCCTTGAAAAGTTACCTCCTATGGTTTTAAAAAAAAGCTTATAAATACCATTAAAATACGAGCTGATGCGTCAAGATCGTGTTAGATGATAATGTCGGCGGTGACCAACGTGTCATGACCCGAAGGGCGTGTTGTGCGCGCACATTAGGGCATACTTCAGACGACTTCGTAATTGAACTGTCACACACGCTTTAGAGATTTAAATGTTGACGAAGCAAGAATGTGATGACGAACGCCAAATTTGGAATTGAGGCGTGTTTTTAGTGCCGTTGCAGCATACTTCACATGTTACACGACATATCGTCGATCATTCGTCGTCGATTCGAATAAAAGAACTTTGACAAGTTAGGGTGTTGTAAAAATCAACAATACAGCAACAACTGTAACTCGTCATTCAACATTCACTATAGTCTATTATAATGAGTAGTGGATTTACTACTAGCCCTCAAGGACAAGGGTCCCCACACGGAGGGATGTGGACGGCGGAGACCGCGGCAGTGCAGATGCGACGCGCGGAGGACTCGGCTAACCTTTGCGCGGTATTCCGGGCGCGCTATTTGCGGATACGATCGCACGCACAAATAACCTCAGCACAGATCACTATAAAGCCTAGAATGGACGCACCATGTCACGTACGCACTCAGTTCAAGTTAGGTTTTAGTAAAAAAAAATAATATGCTTTATAAAATAGACACATTCGTAAAGAATGCCAAAGATAAACAATTCTTTCTTCTTCTCTCTCTCTCTTTCTTTTATTTAAATGGGGAAACGTTTTTGCCGGGTATACGATTCTCTGGGCAATCCACGATATCCAAGTTCTGGCTACGCCGGGAGTGCTGGATGCGCAGAACTTGCTTTTAAGCATGCGATAAATACATAAAAGTAGCGGAACTTGAAAACGGTACAGTTTTTGGTAGCAAAAAATATAAAATAATGATATACATTATTTTATTATGATATACATTATTTTATTACAATAAGACAAAACTAAACTTTCTAGTTATGGATTACAAATATTTTCAAGGCACGTCCTAATCATAACTGCGAAAATCCTCAAAAAGGTAATTAAGTTTCGTCTAAACATAGACCGATCGTGTTTACATGATCAAATGGGAACAGTGAATGTAAAATGTTTGTTTGCTAGTACAATTTCAATGTTTGCAAAGATCACTCGGCATTACGAAACACTTAATCAAGTTTGTTCGGTTCATACGGACTAAATTTCTGGAAAGTTCCAGTTAACTTTATTTGTGGTCTCCTTATTTCAACAAAAGAGCTGCTCCTAGCCGATTTGTGAAGCTAATTCGTTTTGGTACGATAATTATGACTTCGCTTGCTTATTCGCGTTCCTAATATTATCAATGTATTTGAGTTCTATCTTTGGGTTGGAGTGGGATAGTGGAGTGTTGTCTTATTAAGAAAGAATCAGTAAAATTCAGATGATTATAGTGATTTTGTGACCGCTCTTTACCACATTTATTTGCAACAACGCGTTAATAATCTATGCGCGCTCAGATAAGATTAATATAAAGCGGATTGTAGGTATGTACTTTTGGGCGTAATTTATAATATTTTTGACAAAGTACTGCGTTTAAACTATAAATGTATAGTTATTATTACGGGATACAGCCGGGCCGCCGTGTCTGTCAGTTGCGGGCGCAAGCGGCCGCGCACCAACGATTCCATGCGTTTATATTCTGCCGATGTGTTATTTCAATATCGAATTTATCCATCTTTTTTGCGGTATTTGTAGATAATTTTAAAGTTATGTTTGAGTTTATAAAATATTACTTACAGAGATAAAAGTAAATATGCTAGGGGATTGCAGCATTGCCCATCCGCTATATTTAAGATGGTTACTTTGATGGTTTTTCTTATAGGTAAAGATAATACGCTTTAACTATAAAAAAACCCGATTTAAAACATTGAAGCATATTGTGAATAGTAAGTTCTGTGTATTCAAATTGCCAGGCAAATTAAAAAAAAGGTCATGAGAACGGCTAATAGCAGTGAAAACTTAAAACTGTATTTTAAAATTTCAAACTGATTGCATATTGAAATAGAATTATTTCTAAATTATGTAGATTATTAGAAATTCATTCATATTATTCGTTACAAAACAAATCACTTTTTTAAAATTAATCTTTACATTGTATAAAACAAAGTCGCTTCCCGCTGTCTGTCCATATGTATGCTTAGATCTTTAAAACTACACAACCGATTGTGATGCAGTTTTGTTTAATTGATGGAGTGATTCGAGATGAAGGTTTAATATGTTTATAACATGCCTAATATAGTCAAGAAACACTGAAATTTTTAGAGGATTCTAATGTGATCTCGTAAATAAACACATTTTTTGCGTTTACATTGCAAACGCTGGCTGAACCTGTGTTGTATACCTTAAAAGGTCTACAAAGAAGTCCGCGGTGGTATATGTGTATTTATTAGGGTTAAACCAGAGCGAGGATAGAGAAAAAGAAACGATTCTGGGCCGGTTCATAAATTTAAATTTATTTATTTACACTAAATTACAAATTTATTTATAAAAAATTAAAAAAAATGTAATTTAGTTTATTTTAAGAAACATTAATGAAAAATGCCAAAAAAAAGAAATGAATAGAGGCGTAGCTGTACTGCATACTTAACTGACAATTAAATTAAGATTTATTTGTACAAACACAACACTATTAATATATTAAACGTGTTGATTACCAACCGATAAGTTTTTCCCGTACCAAACGTTAGTGACGTTTGGTACGGCTAAAAGTTTCCATTTCAATAAACTAGATTATCGCGTGCCGTTTCATGAGACGTAGGTACTCAGTCGGAACTATGTCACTTAGAATGAGCATTTACAATCCAGTCATAAAACAGCTTAAACTTTTATTTCTTATCGGAAGTCATTTAACATTAATAGGCAATAAAGTGCGCTTTAATATTGTCCATATGTGCGAGTGGCGACAACGAGTTCACCGGGCGTGCGTGTATGTCTCTGTGCGCATATTGTGTGTGTGTGGGGGGGGGGGGGGGGGGTAGTGGTGGTGGCTGCTGGCGTCGCCATACGTGATGCGAGATAAGCGCAAACATTCCCGTCCCATGCATCGAATGTTAGGTACAACGATATTACATCGATGCGCACTCGCAACACAGAACAGTATTAGGCTTTGGCGTTTTGCAGTCTGTTTACACATTAAGTGAAAATTGACGTTTGTATTATTATTGTTACAGGTTTTCATAATAATGCAGATGAACGCTCGGTCAGATTTGGTTCGATAAAATTTGACTCCAATATTTCGAGATGAGATTAAATAACAGTGGCTGAAATCAGTTGAGGATGGTTTAAGGGACTGCGAGATACCGACTAATGACTAGTAACTATTACCGTACCGCGTATCTGAACAATGAACTGTGGCCGTCCGTGAATCTGTGCACGGCGTGTTTAATTAAGCGTGCTACCGGGCCGGACTATAACAATCATCAGTGTAGTGATACAAGTCACCACTAGTGTGATAAAGTGACGTGTGACGCAGTATAAGTGAAGTGTCGTGAGGGCGGGATGAGCAGCAGGCCGCGCTGAAGACATGTGCGCGAGCCATCTGCTCTTGCTGCTGGCTGCCCTGCCGTTACTTGCAGGTAACATTTTTTATATGATATAGTGTTATTGTAGCTTTGACCTTAGCTTTTTAATTGGTTAATATGAAACAAAATAAGCGTCAAAGTCAATTATATTAGCTTAGCTTAGTTATCACCTCCAAATGGAAGCCTAGGTAAGTAAAGCTTAGTTGTTAGTTTTTTTTCGAATATTAAATAATAATAACTAATTTAAATAATAAAAAATCAAATGGACGCAATTATGTCAAAAAAGTAGTTTTTTGTTTTTTTGACTTCTGCGTATTTAAGTACTAGATAATATTGCTCATTGAGTAGGTAAAGTAACTCAAAACCATAAGGGATACCTCTCGAGATCCGAATTTTCTATGCCAATGTCCCATCAAGAAGAATCCTAAGTTCCAATGTCCCAAGAAGCCATCGTATGCTATGCTTAAAATTGTTCGGATGGAATACTTTATAGTGTTTTAGCGCTAATTACTTATGCGAGTTGTTCATTGGTAAACTGGCGCACACGTGTGGAAGTCGGGGTCAGATTACATTTCTAAGAATCGATCACTTTTTCCGTAGCGGGCTGAAGTCACGATTGCAAATAGCCGTTATGTAGCAGATGGCGCACGACGGCGACGTAAGTGCCGATTTACTGCAAACACCAACATCGCTCCCGATCTTAATTCAATCAAATACCTAGATTTCATTTGATCTCTTTAGAGTCGGGATGTCGATCTTACAGATTATTTGCTTTGAATGTTGGTCAACATTTGTATTAATAGGAAAATTTGTCTGTTGCGTGAATGTTGAATGTTGAAATTGTGAATCCAATCAATTTTGTTTAAAAATAGTTCTACTTCTGCGAGCTAAAATTCCATTTTGTCAGCCGCCTACATGCTTAATGTAAATTCCTCGCATTTCATGTTTTAGCGAGATTGAAATCTACGCCGTGTGATTCAGCAGGACAGATGTTCCGTGTGAGTTCGCTTATCTCGCATGGGCCAATGTTTCTGTATAGATCAAAAACTCTCGCTTCCAATTTCATACGTTCTACTATGAAATCTAAATTAGACCGTAATATGAACTGGTCGTTTCTTCGTAGTATTATCCCTTCGGCCGTGTTGCAACAAAAACCGTGGACACCAAATCAATCGTTCATTTAAAATAAACCATGAGAGCGCGAGGGAGGCCGCGACCGCGCACACGCAAACAAACACACACACGTCGCGCGCCAGAATTCCCATAAAAGCTTTTATTGGAACAAACAGCACGCAGCGCATTGCCCGCTGCACTCACCTCGCTCCTAAGCCATTGCCGAAACCATTCTATACACACAAACAACGCAAAAAAGTAGTGCCTAAAAATCGGCCTGTGATTAAGGGCGACCGAGAAATTATGCTAGGTTAGATAGAGAAATTCCATACATTTAAACATTAATTTACACCACATCCAGGGGGATGTGGTTTATAGGGGGATGGTGGATAGTAATGAAAGTTTGAGTCCTTTAACTATCAGTTTTATATTTTTCGTAATGTTCATTTAGCATTTACTGTGACTAAGTTGGTAAGTTGGTAACTAACTATGCTGGTAAGTAAGTGAAAGTAAAGGTTTCGAAGAAACTAAAGTGGAGTCACTAGCTCACGAGAGCTGTTGTCACGTGCGCGACTATTTGCGTCGCATCTCCGAGCGCTCTTTGAGTTCGGAAGGCATGGAGATTTGGTTCCGTATTCGTAATAAGGGAGATATGAGTGGCAAAGTGCCCGCGATGTTTATGCTCAACCGGTTTGACTCGTAAATATAGGCCAAAACTTTATACTCTTCGCTATCAATTGTAATCCATAGATTGGCGCTTGGCGCACGGCTGATGTATTGGCTGTTAAATTGCTGGTGTTTGTGCGTGGAGGAAGGCCGTAAACGTGATGCCTATCCGGTTTTATACGAGCTCTTGAAGTAGCCCTGCGTTACACGTGCGCTGAATCATGATTTATAGCCGAGTTTCGCAGATTATTGTTAAATAACTGTTGAAATGCTGGACGTTTATGAGTGTGGGTTATAAGTCATCGTTAACATATTACCTAGTGCGCCGATAGCTTAGTATTCGACCTGCCGTCGTTAAATTGTTGCGTCAATGTAACTCATAAGAAATTCTTTGTATTTTATCATTATTATATTTTATATGGATATATTTTTACAAGAAAGTACGGTGAAAAGACGGATTTGTTTCCGCGAAGCTTTTCTTTGAAGTGATGCAAGTATTGTGCGGTCAGTGGTTAAAATGCGTGTTCTGCTGCATCTCTAATTACGTCGTTAGTACCTAGTATTAGTCACTATTCATTTCACTGGAACACTTTCCCGTTATGGTTATAATCAACTGTCACCCGGTGGCTGATGCAGACGAGCGGGGTGCTTGTAGGGCTGTCACATTGTCCACATAATATTGAATGAGTATTTCTTACGGCTCATTGGAATTATTGTAACTAGAACTATTGGGATATTTGTAACTAGAATCTAAAATGTAGGTCTTATATTGATCTAAATCAGTGTCAATCAATTATTTATTTTCATTGTTTTTTAGATTGTAGATACACGTACGCTTTTCCAACTTAGAATAATGTCACTTCAGTGTATTCGAGAAAGAATTGATATAACACTTCTATACCACTTGTTTTCCCCGTAGAAGTTTTACCTATCTTACTTTTACAAGAATTTCAAGTCTTATTTCACTTCTGGCAGATTTTTACTTTAATAGCTGATAAAACTCAGCTGCTCCAACTTTCCGATGAAGAGAGTTTAATGAAATGTTCTTATTTGGCGAGTGTTGTGCTGAAAATCGTTCTTGACAGTCTAAAAATAATGAATTTAGGTATAGTTAGTAATTGAGGTAACGCGGTATTATAATGTATGGTGTTAATATTGAATCGTTTGCTACGATTGACACATCATCGCTAGTGGTAGTTCCGTGACGCGGCGCGCCGGGCGAGTTGGCGAAATGGTTGAAATCCAAGGAATGGCATGTGCCAATGATCAAAGCGGGCAGCGACGCCCTGGCAGGGCCCCAGTAATGCAGTGCGACTGAGAGCAGTAAACAAACATCGCGATTAATGTCCGTCGTAGTGACGAGCTGATTGCTCCTCACTCGATACTCACTATTAACGCGACGCCCAACAATGTTAGTACATTGCAACACGGCAGATGCTTATATTCTGCTTTCATTTATTAGAACCTTATTATTGTTGTCACCTGCAAAACTAGCATTTAAACTTAGCCTTAGCTTTATTTCCTGTAGGGAATATAATACTTGAAGTTGGACACGTAGTAATAAGTCCCTACGTAATTTATGATTTTTACAACAAAATACTGGTGTTTTACAATGTTATGAATGTCATTAATGTTAATACAGTATAAAAGATAATGTTATCTCTTGTTAAATATTGCCAATTATCCTATGTTTAGGATCAAAATCGTGTACATTTAATTATTGAGAAGACTTTGAAATCCTATTAGATAAGTAGCTGATCTCATTTGGATCTCGTCAACGCCGTGACAGGGGCGCTGGGACGGTTATAGAACATGGCGCCTATTCTAGTGACGTTTTAAATAAAAATGGCGTTCGGCGTACGCGGGCAAACAGTTTAATTGAGCCCTTTTATCTTCACTCCGCGGCGTGTGAGAACTGAGGCGCTTTCAACCTGACTGTTTGTTTGTTTGCT
The DNA here is from genome assembly GCA_018247775.1 of Udranomia orcinus. Taxonomy (NCBI): domain Eukaryota; kingdom Metazoa; phylum Arthropoda; class Insecta; order Lepidoptera; family Hesperiidae; genus Udranomia; species Udranomia orcinus. The sequence goes on from DWGW01000518.1 coordinate 10,060, forward strand.
CTCTGATTGACAGCTCTGCGATGTTCCACCAGGTCTTTGAAACCCTCTTGTAATAATAAACTTCGTTTGCGTACTACATCTTACGGCTTTAAGGGCTTCAAGGGCGTCTAATCGGAATTAGAAGATATAAGTTGTCAGGCTGTGAAGAATATTTGTACGCCAACTTTGGCAAAGCATAATGGGCTGTATAAAACTGATTGTAATGTTTCATCTTTGTACCTGTGCTTATACAAATAAACGATTTGATTTGATTTGAATAATTATAGGTGCAAAAAAGGAATATTTAGAATACTTGTAAGAGGATTAATTTAAAAGAAAGAGAGTGAAGTGCGTTTAAATTTAATATATAAATAGATATATGTTACAGCTCAATTCATTTTGAATTGTAATGTAATAAGCACACAAACATGAATCAAGAAGCACAAGTACTTTAGGTACACGAATTATTTTAACGTACTGATGGGTAATAATCAAAATATCTATTGTTATGCAGAACCCAGTATCGGATAAAGAACAAGAAGAATATTACAAAGAGCCTACAATTTAAAATGTGTCGCATTTCACTCGCAAGTACCAGTCGGCAGTGTCGCAAAGTGTCAAGTGTCAACATTAACGTAAATTTGACAAAGAGTGCAGCTGGTAATTTGGTTATTAAGAAACGCGCAGCCGGTGGTCTCGCGACGCGCTCAGCTGTCTAATTTATAACTAAGAACACGTGTACACTTCGATGATTTAACAATAGCGTAAGTGGCATAAGGGTTTAACACAGGAAAAGAAAGGGACAATGCAAGTTGCATTTTCTTTATCATGTGTGCGTTAATCAAATCACCGAGCTGAATACCGTCCAGAAAAAAATACCTATTAGTTAATTATACCTATTTTAGAAAAAGAAAATATAATAGAGTTCGAACCGTATCTATTATCAACGTTACCTTATAGCTTAACTGGACCACAGACAATTTTAGTATTCAGTAAAAATCCATAGAAATGTATTAAAAGAATTTTTAAACATCGTTTTCATACTTTTAAGGCTTCTCAGAATTCTAAGAATCCGTATTCAGACACTGCTGTGGGTTGTTCATTGAACATCGTTATATTAATAACACCGATACTTGCCGTATTAAGTTTCTTAAACCGCAGACTTCAATTTGGTAGTGGGTATATTTATTAAGCATGATGTGTCATACATAATTAAAATTGACAAAGAGAGTGAAGGGTAGTTGGCTATTAACTCCGCCGGTGGTCCGCGGCGGCGCACGTGGCGGCACAATGCGCGGCTCTGCCGCTATTGTGCTGCGCCGCACCACTCTTCTATTTCCAGCGCATTATTGACATGCTAATGACATACCGTTGGATCAAGGGAGGTCGCACATTACACTTGCAACAACTGAGAACTAATTACTCTTAGATCTAGTTTCGGAATATATGTATGTTGCCATGTAAATAAATATTTTGAAATATAATTTTTTTTCGATAGTGTCAGAAAATTATAAAATCAGTACTGTAAAAAAAATCTCACCAAACAATGTATAGGAATGCAACAGCAACTGTTATTGAAACTCATTGTATAGATGAAAAAAAGAAAACGAAATGAAACGGATGTATCTATTGTTCTCGCGAAATAATAAAAAAGATATAACTCTACTCAACCATATAATATCCATATAATATATATAAGGCAGACCTCCTGGTGCTGTAAGTTCATAGAAATAGGAATAGTTAATAGAATGGAAACGTAGGCGGGACAAGCGTGCCATAGGACCAAGACATGTATATGCACAAATGTTTATGTAATTTGCCTTGTATACATATATTTGTGTGGGGCATTTATTATATGTACATGCTTCTTTTTCATTTATAAATTTGCTTGATATGCTATGTTTATTATTATTTATAAACTTGTATGTAGTTGTTTCATTGCGTGGTGCGAGGACACTGGTCACATCAGTTGTGATTAACGTTTGTTAGTGCCCTCCTATTTTCTATGCTTACGATTTCTATGCTATTGACACTAAAAGACTCGCAGACGCATCGCAACTCCGGTTTAAAATCTTTTCTGCAAGTTTAGAACCGACCTGAAGCCGCGAGCCACGTTGCGGCGTCGCATGTTAAGAAACTAAAACTCCCGAGTTGAGGGCTATTGGCTGAGGATTTGATATAAAGAAAAATACAATAGAAGTTTTTTTTTAATTATCTGTATATTTTTTTGTAAAAAATGCTAGGTCTAATTAGACCTACAAACACAAGTCGCAGTGCTCGCAACGCTGCAAGTCAAAGACATGATAGAGCTCGTACTCGTACTCATACGTCATACTGACGCAACGCGGAACGCGGAATGAAGATGAAAGGAATCGATGGAATCGTATTTAATAACATAGAGATTTTGCTTTTAATCCTTATAGATGCTTCTATCTAGACGAAAGGCGACGTGTGTACGTATGATCCCTATAGACTAATTAATGGTAGGAGATAGAGCACTGATGTCATTAGCTACTTTGTTCACGTCGGGGAAATGGACGGGGTCGGTTAATTTATTTCAATTATAATTATTTAAAAAATATTCTCGATGGTAATAACAACAACGAAACAAACAGACGAAAGCAAGCGATAAACAAAAAGAATCTATTAAAAATCTTGTTTAGTGGTAGGAGTAGGAGATAAAAGTATTATTCAATAAAAAATTTCATATAGAGATTTTTTTTGAACGACTGAGCAATAACCGTTAGGTCTAAATTAAAAACGTAATGACCCGCGCTGGCGCCGCTCCACTCACGATTTGTGAGCATTTTCCGATTGCGATAGTCTTAGATCCGCTCCGATTCAGAAGCTTTTAGAGGCGAGAAAATATTATATTCACAAAAATTAAATGACTGTAATATATTATACGGAAACGAAGCTTAAGTGCGAAGCGGCAGGAAATAAACTTATAGGTGGCCGAGCACCACGAGAGGCCGCTGAGGAGTGGGCGGGCGGGTCGCCGTGTATGTGTGTCATCGGCGTATAAATATACACATTGCGCAGCTGAAAGCTAGAATGTTATTACGTGCTGCGGGCGTCCCCATGCTTCCTTTTTCACAAAGAAGTTCGGGCCTTCTAAATGTTACACGTAAATAAGCAAGCGGGAGATTACGAAAACAAACAAAAAATGTGGGTAAATATTTTGCGGATGTTTAAATTTATTACATTACGTTGTGGGAAACATTTCATAAGTTCGTGTAATAACGATTTCGTATCCAGTTCACAGCATGTTTGACGTTTAATTCATTCAATCAGACTCCATAATAAATAACTGTTAACTATACTGATGAAATTATATTATCCATGTATTTACTTCCTACAATAACAAGATTGATATTAACAAACCTTGACTTCTTCTCTGATCTTGAATTCATGAATAAAGAGTGTTTTTGTACTTATCAAATTGAAGTAGTTTTGAGCTTGCGCCAGCGCAGTGTCATAATCGCGGAGGTTGAATAATGAATTCCGCCGCTCCTTCCGGCCACGCTTGTCCTCTGATTATAAATAAAATAAACAAAAATAACTTATTCGCAAAATCTTGCCATGCAAACTACCACGTGTCGTGTTCGCTAAAGCATCCGCGGAACTCTCTTTCGGCCGGAAATCGTGGAGTACGAGTCCTGTGAGTCCCGCGGGTCAGCGCGCTGCTGCGGGCATCCAGAAACCTTTATTCTTACCTTCAATAAAATGTGTGTTTTGCACGTATCTTTACGCAATTTTTATTCTAAATATGGACAAAATTAATTAAGTCCATTTAGGACAATTCTACATTTAAACATATTTTATATATTATAATAATATTGAAGGAGTTAATTTTGAACTATAAACAACTATTGTAAATTATTTACAAAAACATGCTCCATTGATATCTGAGGAGATCAATTTGGATGTCGGCAGAGCGATTGGCCCAATAACTCGTAGCAATGAACAGGCCATTACCGTGCGCCGGGCTTAGGGTGCTCGTAGCTGCATTGCTAGCTTTCGTAACACCTGGTTTCTTCTTTATTCGAGATTTTTTGGAGATAAGCCTTTGTAGTATAGTAAGCTTTTATAGTTGGTATTGTTGGTATAATTTTGTTTCATTAAAGTTATAATATATTGTTTACATTTCTATGATATTCTGATGTAGTCATTGCTTGAACACTTTTTTATTATACATACTATATAGAATTTTATATCACAACATGCTATCTCAGTATTGTATATGGTCGGCCCCGTGAAGCGGCACACGCGACACGTTGGATTCATTCGCGCAGCATCGCAACCCTCAACGTAAATGCACTCGTCACGCGTGTATCGTGAGCGTGACGCATTTAGTTGAAGAATGTGTGGCATGAAAATGACATGATTGTATTCGCATTTCGCGTTGTTAGCGTTGTTGGGTGATGTCACGCTCCATTCACCGCCCCCCCCCAGCCCCCGCCCCCTTCCCCCCCCCCCCCCCCCCCCCCGCCCCCCCCCC
>DWGW01000519.1:0-14539 GCA_018247775.1 Udranomia orcinus
GCTGGAAGAAATTTCATAATGAAATAAGCGGTACCTTTGTACAAATTGTTCCTCCTTTTTTTTGTTTTTTTTTTATTTTATCTTTGTGTACATAAACCGTTAAATAAATAAATAAATAACTAAAAAGACACACTTCAAAAAAATCAATTTTCGAGTTACGATCGTAAAAAGACTACGATATCGTTCCGTAAAAAATAATTAGTTCCGATATTGCAGCTTAGTCCCGTTCCAACCTGAATGTGGCGTTTTATTTTAACGATAGATATGATCGTAGTCTTTTTACGATCGTAACTCATAAATCGATTTTTTTTAAATGTCATTTTCATCCAAAAGGTGTGATATATTTAATGAAACGTTTGAACTTATTTCTCATGGGCAATCCACATGTAAACCTCAGACTGCGAAGTAGATTACAAATGTACATAGACGACAATAACCGCTTCACATCAAGTTCACTGCATGATCGTTTACCATTTGGAAGTGATAGAACATTTCGTGGATCGAATCCGGAGGTACCTCCTATTTCTGCTTCATAACGGCAATGTTCTACTTTAAAAAGTGTGGTGAAGTAGACGCACTTTACCGAAGAACCGCAACTTAGTCCTCCAGAGCATTTATAGTTGATCTAAGAAAAAAAATAAACTGTCTTGGGCTTATCATCGGCGGCAGTGACCATTTACCATCAGGTGGTCGTTTGTTACCTAGCATAAAATATTCTAATCGATAAAAAGTAGGTTCATTTAAAAAAAAACGTTTCTATCTTAGTACATGCATACATAGGCAATGTGTGAAAAAAATGTAGAAATAAAACATAACGCCATATTGTTGTTCAAAATATTTATTACAATGAAGACCATAATATTACATCTTTTATTATAAACCAGGTACAATGTTTATAATTTTATTCAATGCAGGATCGCCCGCGAGGAAGTATTCGGTGACATTAGTATTAATGGAGCTACGTCACCTTTTACAATTACATTAGATGACTGAAATCGGAACTTAATTTTATTGAATTAGAATTGACATTGTACGGCTTCACACCGCTTTAAATATAAACATGTTTCGGAAGTACTATTTCTGTGTGATTTGAATATGCAAATTTATATAAGGCCCGCGTCCCGTAGCTGACGATAAAACAAGTCGCTCATTCGGTGCAACAACGTCACAAGTTCCAAAACCGAAAGTATGCAATGACTTAAGTATGCAAAATTGTCTATAGGTAAACATTGTAATTGATTGGGAAAACGAAGATACCTGCAAAAGTTAATTAATTGAATAAATATTTTTAACCTACTTCGGGTAATATTTTAGTAATACGGAAATAAATTTAAAAAAAATTTAAAGTGCTCTCATGTAAAATAACAAATTGGGCATTTGTGTCATTGTTGCCCCGAAGGAGCGATATGATAATTAATCGTTTATGATAAGTGAAAAAATATAAAGAACTCAGTGTCAGATTTTTGGAGAGTAATTAATAAAAAAAAGAAGTTACTTCTATTAAAATCATAATTCAAATCTTGGTAACATTGAAATCGTCGCAAGAGTAATATTCCTTTTTAAACTTTATAATGGATTTAATTTCCTGGAACGTAACGGCTTTTCGTTTGTCGCCTCGCTTACGCCTCGTCGCGAAAACATAATGGCCGACATTTATTATCTTGTTTCAATGTACAGGAGTTTAATGCCAAATATTTATCCCTTCTTAGATATTTAACAACAACTAATTTCTATCTACGGATGTACATTTGCAATATTAAATATTGAAATGAATCTCATAAAAGAAGTAATTATCACAATTAAATATCATGCATAAGTTATATGAAGTGATTACAATTATAAATTGAAACACGATAGTAATTAATTAGTAGGTACACGTAATTTGGATGTTATCCGCACGACTAATATTCGTACGAAAACGCGTCCAAAGTAAACGTGGCTAAGACAGATAAAATATTGTAAAATTTAAAATTGACATTCTCAATCCAGTAATACATTCTACACAAGCTGCAAGTATTTGCTATACAAATAATGACAATTTATATATTGCCTTACAATTCCCGTTAAGATCAGCAATAATCATCGTAGGCTTATCAAAAATAGAAGGATTAGAGTAATACATATCACAAAATATATTCATTGTTACGACTTCGCTTTTCTTTCCAATACCAAATGTAGTTGAGATTAAGTAGCGGTTAATAAATTACATACTTCAATAATTATTAAGACGCTTGCTTCATTACGACTAAACACGAGAGTATTCAAATAATAAAACGACAATAGACGTTCGTCGCAACTTGATGTAGATCTTTTCACCAGAATAACTACACAGAAGAAATATCCTATAAACTATAAAGAAGAAACTATACAGAAGAAGAAAGAACTATAAGAATGATATTCATATGATAAAGTTTAATAAAATCAGTGATAAATACATTTTTTGTAGCCAACTTTATAGATCTTAAACTTTTTAAAACAACGGTCCAAAAAGTAAATGGGCAAATCGTGTATATGACGGATGATGATGAAGACAAATTGTAGCTGGATGAAAGAATAAATATCACACCACAGAAACCAATAACATTTGTATATTGTGATCTATTCGACGAGCATCTCTCGTTTTCTCACTCGCAATGAAGCAAGCTTGTGAAGGAACAATTATTTCGGCTACTGTAGATAAAAAAGTTCATATGAGCTATGATACAAAAATCGATACAAAATGCTATCTCGTCTACAATACTGGTATTTGAGCTGACGCCAACGAATTTATATACATGCGAAACAAAAATACATAACTTCATAATATCGTCATAATAATAACTTATTTTTTCTTTTCTGTGCAAACAAAAATAATATTTTCAGAGAGCCAATAATCAAAGTAATTTATAAAATCTTATAACAATTGAAAGTATTAAAATGGTATTGAAAACAAAAGTCAACAAGTAGGCCTGACACAACATTCTTTATGGACCACTGAAGAGGTATTCCATTGTTCATTCGACATCTACATAGAGATTTAATCAGGCTATGATCTAGTCATGCATAGCTATGAGAGATGGAAAATGTTCCTACGTCAATAAATTTGAATCATAGATGCACCTTGGTTAGAAATTTTATTGGAACTAATCATTTTTTTGTTGTTTCTTTTACCACCCTAAGGTAGCATTTCTTTTAAATTTTAGAGATTGCACTAAATTAAGGAGAATAAATTTCGAAAAATTGCTCTTTGGCAGGGCATATCTATGAATTCAATCTGTCTTAAATGCAACTGTTACTAGCGTGCAATCTAAAAAAGGGGGAAATATACGTGATTCTTAATAGGAAGTTTAAAGATAAATCGGAAAAAACATCTATAAACTTGTCCAAGAAACGAATACAGAATTGAACGTCATAAGAACTGTACACAATTACTTTCCCCTATATTAACAATAACCCGCAATATAGCCTTGAAACATTTAAATTCAGTCGATAAAACTCTAATTAATATATTCAATGACATATATATTACAGCATGCTCCGTAGATACTCGTACAATAATAGCTACCGACATTTACATACAATTATGTAATAAAATATTTTTATTAAACAAGATAACCGGATAGACTTTGAAAACAGCTAAACAATTGAAAATTTAGAGAATCAATATAATGCAAGATCTTACACAGAATAAATTTATTTTATAAATAGGTATTTAGGATAAAATTTCTCAGGTAAAGCTTCGTATAAAGATAGGTCTAATGAAACTATTAGATAAGAGGACAATCTTAAAACAGCTACATCTATGGAAAGTTTAAAGAACTAACACAAAAGAGAACGTTGAACGAGATATAAATGATCAGTTTAATTAATTCTAAAGCTATGCTCTAATACACAAACAAATAAACCTATAAAATGATTATATTATCATTCCTCTTAAATGGACGAACACATCATTCGAGCGTATGCAGTCTACTCAGGCAATCGAGTCATTGCTTTCTCGTGCGTCACAAACGGTCCCTTCTGATCGTGTACGATGTACGATACAAAACCCAGTAATTGATCTTCTAATATCAATCGTATATTGGCTTCAATGTAGGGGTTATCTATACATTATGAATATCATTATCATACGCATTACATGTTTTTTTTTCGTGTAGTTTTAAAGCGTATTTTTAGATGTTTCTAGGTACACTTTATTTTGGTATGATTGTATGATATTTAGAATCCCTCTTCACCCCAATGTCACACGTTGTCGACTTCCTCCCTCCCCTTTAACGTGTCGCATTATTTATGGATGACCCCTCCGGTTTATTGCTAACGTTTGGGACTATCAAAATCTGAAGTATAAAATACAAATTTCTATACCTCGCATTTTGTTTCGGTACAGTGTTTTGCATCCCACATCGTGAACAGACCTCCCATTCTGACCGTACATAGTTTTAAATTCGACGTAAACGCCAACATCTACTCACACACATTAAGTGCACTTCCACACAAGTGTTTACAAAATTAACACTCCAACAAACACTAACGCATACCATCGCTGAATACACTAATACGATCTGGACAATAATCACAGAAAGTTCTGTAAGGCAGTGCACGAAATGCGTAGAATTCCAGACACTGTAACATAATGACGCACACGAAACGGATCGCGGGTTCGATGTCGAACTTAAATAAGGAGAATTTAACTATCGATTAAATGGTAACAATTAATAGACTCAATCCCTTGAGATCACACTTCGGCTTTAATTAAAAGTTAAATCACAATTTGGTAGGCTTCACTAGACTTCTACAGCGACCGCTTACACAACAGTCACGTTTTCGCACCGCTAACAATTCTCACATGTCCATCAAATAATCACATTGGAAAATTTGCTCCATTAACGATAGTATACTAGATAGGATTTGGCTAATCGGGATCATACCCAGGAGATGCTAATAGTAGGCCACAGAAACAGGTACAGTTTACTTTGAGTTGAAAAGATATCACTAAACGTCTCACTCATTTCTGGTGTCTATTTCGAAAGAATCTTCAACATCTATAAAATATCACCATAAATATTTCCAATTATTAAAAAAATATTTTTGAAGAAACGAGCTATCTGCCGAAGATTAGAACTGGTATCTGGCTAATAAAAGATAGAATTCCTCGTAGATCCCAAGAAGCCAGAACAAACCTCATATGTAAAGGTATGTCGCAATCGCCATGAATACAATTATGTAAATGTTAGGTGATTTCCAGAATCCTCGGCTAAAACTGCAGTCCAAATCTCTTGCTATTACCTATAAATAAAAATAATTATATTTTTTCATTAAAATATATTTTACACAGAGTTGAATTGAAATTAAAAAGGACGGAAAAGATGGACATGAGCAAGATAAATATATTATTGTAGTATAAGACATAATAGAGTAGATCTGTGTTACGAGATATTTTATACTATTCACAGTATCAAGCTTTTTAATATACGATGATATTGTAGTGGTTTTATAATCTGTAACATACTTACATCGCTCAAAGTTCTATTGTCGTAAGACGGGCATGTAGCCATCCGAACATCATCCCGTGTCGCCACACAATTGGATGGACTGTCGCAGAGATACTGCCGTCGTTTGCGGTCCCAGGCTTGTATCCAGCTAATAACATTAGTAATTTAAAATATCTTAGAATTAACATAAGGCCTTGGATTCAAAACTGGCAAAGTTATAAATTCAAAAATATTTGTGTTCACCACATTTTTTGAGCAAGAACTGACGACTGATGTAAACTTAACCTGTTGGCTAGTAAAATGTCCAAAATTAACACTAAAAAACTCAACAATCAAGTTCCCTTATCAATATAAGGAATTTAATAAAAATCTTACCCAATTCCGCAGTCACATTCTAAAGGGTTTCCAGCAACAAGAATATCGTGCAAAAACAATGTATTCGGAACTCCGGGCCATTCTTTCTGTGATGGATTTGGTGCTTTCGTGATATAATTGTGTCTAAGATCGAGTGTTAGGTTTTTTATACGGCCTGGATTCCAAAAAACTTCACTTGGTATCTCCTCGACGCTGGTATTATATATCGTCAGTCTTAGAACTTTCGATTCCACTCCCTAAAATGTAAAATTTTTCAAAATTACGAGCATGTCTAAATCTTCTAGCTTGTGTACGAGGGATTACGTCAATAGTGCAATGAAAGAGATGAACATCGAACCCACTTTCTCTCGACCCATTGGGCTATTGCCGCTTCATGATAATTTAGATTTTCTTCAAAAATGTTAATTAAAGGTTATGGTTACTTTAACGATACTTACACTTAATAAGCCCTGGGAAAGATATCGTAACGGTCTTCCCGTTAATGTAATGTTGTTCAGCTTACATGGCAACCGACCAGACATCTCTTTGCCTAGGTCGGTTTGAGTATTATCAACCTCCAACAAGAGGTTCTCTATTGCTGCATTATTTGCCAACATTTTAGAGACACTAAAATCTCTGACGCTACTATAGGCTGAAATTTTTAGCGTTCTCAATCCGTACATTTTGCTAAAAACGCCGTGCTGTAAAAAAAATTTTTAGTCAGAGAAGTTAAAAAAAAAAATGAAACGAAAGTATATAACGAAATAGAAAATACAATTTTATGGAATGAAAAAGAAAAAAAATTGTAGACATTAAAATTAAATTCTATGATAGTATTGCAATCAATATTTTGAACGCTATAAGGCAGGATAAAAACAATTTGATACGTATTTGTAATATTTGACCCAAAATATCATTAAAGTCTAACAATCAAAAAATTCTTACCTCTAAAATACTCAACCGAAGTCTCGTAACATCAAGATACTCTAAACGTGGAGAAACTCCATATAGACTGGTATTCATAAGAGCTGAGATTGGATTGCCGGATAACGAAAGCCATCGAAGATCGTTTAAGGAATGCGTTGCCTAAAAAAGACACAAACATAAAATTTTATTCCAGTTTCAGATTCTACGTACTTGTCTACCAAAAATTAGAATACAATAGACTGACTTGATATCTAGTGTTATTTTCTCCTAGTCAACCTAAGGTACAGAAGAAGTTATTCTGGATTTTATATCAAAATAGTTACTTACCACTGGTACTTTAGTAAAGTCGTTGTAGGATAAATCCAAAATACGCAGTCTAGTTAAATTGCTTGTAGTATCCGGCAAAATGGATGGAAGGTTATTGTATGATACATCCAAACTTATCAATTTTGGCAATGGCATTGATGGTAGCTGAAAACATTTAACAAATTTATAATTAGAAGCGGCAATAGCCCAATGGGTAGTGTGTTGGACTTACGATCGAGAGGGCGTGGGTTCGATCCCCACTCCCCCGGTGCACTATTGACGTGAACCCACTCCTAACACAAGCCTACGAGCTTAGCTGGAGGGGTTAACAATATTACTAGTATGTATTGACATGCTAGTAATTTTTATAAAAAAAAATATTCATTAGGCTCAATTCTGGATAATGTTAAAAAAAATTGTTATCAAGTCAATATATAAAAGAAGTAGGGATAATTTGAAAAATACTTACAGCTTTTAAGCTAACGTTTTTCAATCCTAAATGCGATAATCTCCTCTCTAAACCTTTAAACATACTGTTGCCTCGTTCACCGTTATTAAAGGGAGAATTGTTACTAAGATCCAGCCAACGTAGTCTTGGCAACGCTGCAAATGCGCCTCCTTCGATACGCACCAAATGATTATTCGATAGATCCAACCACGCGAGCGACTGAAATTTAGCAGAATTGTTTAGTAAATTGTTAAAATTGTTAAGAGTATCTGCTAGGCTAATCATTGAAATGTAAATAAGATGATTACGATAATCGTTTTTAAGTTACCGTTTACCAAAATAATGAATGTAAAAAAAATATCCATAGAATAAAATCATTATGCCCAGCAAAAGTGTACAGAATGAATTCAAGAGTTGAATAAATACATCTAATAAAACCAAAACAAAATTATATTTCTATCTACAAAACTGCAAAAATACTAAAGCACATGCCACTTAGCGGAATGTACATGATGCATCCAGATAAAACAATCATATTACTAAACGTGCAAAAATATATATTATAGAAACTTAATCTGAGTTTATGTAGACAATCTTTGAAAACGAATCCAAAAATATGTAACATATTTCATAATGTTTAAAAGCAAATATTTCAGAAGCGTCACATGTACTTTTGTTGACTGATCCGCTTGCATCATCTACAGATTCTAAGATTCGATGGAGGTCTACCTTGTACAGGATATTCTGCGGGTATTGTTTTTTTTGGTGAAATACTCTGGTGTGATCTCGTCTAGCGGTGTGGTACATGTACTCATCGCTGTAGTCGGGCTCCTCGGGCCAGTACTCTCCCAATTCAGGGTTCTGGCAACACATGCAGGGACAGGAGAAGTTAGCTTAACTACAATGCTAGCTCTACGATATTAGTTAGTATAGTTAGAAAACATAATGCTTTTAAATCAAACGGAACTAATATCTTCTGTTAACAAAGCTATTTTGTTTTCAATGATAAGTTTATTTAGCCAACAAAGGATTTGACTGAGAAAAATTGTTAGCAAGGACAATCATTTATTTTACGACCAGAAAATACTAGTTCACAAATTGTGATGTTAATACAGACGTGTTAAATAGTAAACTGATATTATATCCAACAATATGTATACATAAATTTAAATATTTACAAATATAAAAATAAATTTATCCTTTAACACTCGGTACAATATTTTACAATTGGTATACAAATCAAGCTGTTAGTGATTCAAACTACAAATTTCAATGGCAAGTTAAATAATCTAGAAAGAATGCTCACCCTGTATCTTTGAATAAAGTCTGCGATAGAAACAGCTGGAATTGTGTTTCCACTAAGATCCAATTCAACCAAGTTTCCAGCTGCGGCTGCAGATAATGAACTCGTCGGTACCCTGGATAATTCATTTTCTGACAGATCTAGACTGTAACCAAATAGTTATTTTGAAAAATCAGGAAATAAAAATGAATGGAAGAAGTGAATAATAGAGATTCAAGAACTTGCATTACCTTTCCAAAGTGGGCGATGGAATCAAATTGTCGGCTAAGTTTTTGAGTCGATTATGTGACAAATCAACAGATGTAAGAGCTTGCATTTCGTGGAATACTTGAACAGGTAACTCGATAAGATAATTGTGAGATAGATCTAGTATCTGAAATTTATAATATTTATAAGTTAAGAAATGATATTCATTAGGAATACATACAATATACAAGACACCAAAGATATTAAACATTGGTCATGAACATGAACATGAGGAACATAATTTAAATTAATAAACTAAGATTCACTATAAGGAAGGCACTCGTTTCCAGGTGATAAGACAAACTCGTTAGGCATAAAAATGGATATTAAACTATCAACATGTATCAATATTACTGACCTGCAAATTCTTTACTTTCTTAAAGCAATCATATTCCATGTGAAATATTTGATTATGTGACAGATCTAGATACTGTAGCATTAGCATCGATCCAAATACTTCTCTTGTTATGTTTCTCAGCAAATTATGAGAGAGGTGAAGTTCAGAGAGAGTAAGGTCTGAATGTCTGTAAGCATGAAAATAATATTTTAAACCTTTAATAAAAATATAAATAAACAATATTAAAAAATATACAATTCAAATAAATACCTAAAATAGTATGGTGCGATGTAAGAAATGTTGTTGTGTGAGAAATCTAAGACTCTTATATTCACTGAAACAGTACCAAGACCTGAAAAAAAAAGGTATATATCTACAAGACAATTATAAATAGTCAATTTGTATACAACAGATCACTATGTCATATACGTACATCCTATTTAACGGAAATAAAATTAACGTAAAATTAAAAACCTTAAATACGGAAAAAGAAGTGAAAAAAGAAGAGCATTTAAAAATAAAGATAAACGTGTACTTACTTATAGTGGCTTTGAAAAAAGAAAAAATATATATTGAAAAAGTATAGAAAAAGAAATAGAATGAAAAGAAGAAAAATAGTCAAAATAACGATAAAACAGACATGCAAAAATAAGAATTTAGTATAATAAATAAATTATCCGCGTCTAATGTTCTCCATGAAAAAGAAACAAAACTTACTTTGAGCTTTTGGTGGTGGATAGAAGTTTGAAGTAAAGAAACTCGGTGCATTCGAGTCTGTTAATGCTATTATTCTGTTATATGATACATTAACCTTCAAGGCAGTAGCGGATCCCACTTGATCGAATATAGAGAATTTGAAAGTGTCTAGTCTGTTGAATGATATGTCCAACCTGAAATTAAATCCTTTATAAATATCTTGTCCTTTCCTTTTATTCAATTACATCCACTGTTGGTCAAAGTGTAAACTTAAGACTGATCAACAAAATAAATGTTACTCGAGGAAACTGACTCAAAATTCAAGTGCAACTGTGCTGTCCAGTTACGTTTAAATGTTCAAATAGGAACAGTGCCAGCAATTAAGCAGTTTTGGGTTTATAACTGGCCCTATGTAATTCAGACATCATGAAAAAGTATTTATTGAGTCAAAAAAACTCACTCTTTGAGAGCTGGTAAGTTTTGGAATGCCTCTTCGCTGATTTCATCGATTCTGTTCCCCCTTAGTTTTATCGTTTTCAAATTGTCAAGACTCGTGAAAGCTCTTCTCTGAATGAGCTGTATTAGATTATCTTCTATCAGAATCTCTTGTAGTTCTTTCAGATCTACAAAAGTATGCATCACAATCTGATTCATTTTGTTGAGTGATAAACTAACAGTTTCCAACTGTTTGTGGATGTCACCCTGAAATAAAAATATATTTAGAAAGCGCGTCATAACTTCCTTGTTAGATATTAAATGAAAATATTTAGTGCGTGTAATACCGTGGTGTTGAATATTAAAGAATTTAAATTCTGTTAATCTGTACCTGTAGAGTCCCTTTAGAGAAGTGATCGATCAGATTGTCTTGAAGATTGAGAGTCTTCAGCTTGTAAAGAAAATGAAACGACGTGTCCGGAACGTTTCTCAATCTGTTATTGCTGAGATCCAGATATTGCAGCTCTATCAAAGCCTTCAGTGGTTCAAACGGAAGTATTTTAACTTCGTCGGCCAAACCATTCGCCATTTTCAAAGTCGTTAGACTGTGCAACTGAAACGTAAAAAGTTAGTTTCATAAAGTAAGTTTTGTTTCTTATGGATATATGAATACTTAGATAAATTGTTAATTTTGATTTATTATTTACATTGCTTGAAGAAAGTCGACTTCAAGACGTCATAGGAAATAATTTGTTAAACCTAAACATCGAAGTAATTTAAATATTAATCATAATAATTTTGTAAAAATATTCTTCCAGTTCCAACTTCATAATAAATACTAACCTCGGCGAAAGCGAAAGGATCTATAAATTCGATTTCGTTCTCAGAAAGATCCAAGGTTTTTATCGTTCTCACGTGTTGGAAGGCGCTCGCTTCAATTCGAAGTACGGTGCTACCGTAAATTTTCAAGTCCTCCAATTCAACTCCATATTCCAGAAAATCCTCTGCTGTAATACTCCTGCGTATCAGTTTGCTGACCGCCAAGTACCGTAAAGAACGCATTCTGAAATACATGATTAATATAAATGGAAATGTGAACAGAAATTTTCGGAAAGTCCGGTTCAGTTGAAGAAAAATCGAGAATAAAGATGAGTGGGTAGAATTAGCCAAAAACCATGAATCTAACGCAACATGAAGAATATTCCAGATGAGTTGTAAATAAAATTAATTCATTCTTAAATGTTCCCTAAAAAGGGTGGGTTTATCCTAATCTTAGTATTCTATAAACAAAGAAAAATATAGAGTAATGAACAGTGTAATGCAAGCACACTACAAAGCTACAAACCTCACAAGAATGGTACAAATGATTAGAATGGTGACTCACTTTCTTATATCCTGCAGAGTCATTTCCATGGACGAAGAGCCACTGATATCGAGATAGAACAACTTATACTGGAAGTTGTTGAACGACGTGATAGAATACTCTGACGGTATGTTGGAACTGAGCAAATTGGTGTCCACCTGAAAATAGCAGAAAAATACTTGACATCATTATATTCGTATCTTATATCAGTTGGTCCTTCTAAGTAAGAAAGGCTTGCCACAAATGGGAAGAAAAGTAAATAGCTATGCCTCCTTGAAGTAATTGATTATTGTACAGATTCCAATCGTAATTTTTTTCTCGACTTTCTTTCGCAAAGTCAGCGCGCTTTGGGTTAATTATGAATTATAATTTCCATAGAGATTATTATTTTGCTACTCGTTCATTTAACGTTGTATCTATCCCCTATCTATTACCTTATTCTCCCTCAAGTTGAGGAATCTCAACGAGTCCAACTTATTCAGCATGAACTTGGAGATCATGGTCAAGTTGTTCTCGGACAGGTCCAAGCTCTGGAGGCTGTTCTCGAGGCCTGCGAAAGCTGCTGGAGACAGTTCCGATATATTACAGTCGCGGAGAGAGAGAGACTTGATCTTCGCATTTCTGAAGGCGTCTTCCTGTAATTGGAACATTGGAGAAATTTTTATATCGTGTTTTTATGTACTCTTTCATATTTGGGTACCTATAAACCAGACACATCTGCATAACTTAACTACTTATTGACGAAAATCTAAACATAAAAGTAATTCCTTTTTTTTCTTAACCCAACAATGTTGCGTGTTGAATTATATTCTAATGTTAACTATACAATACAGCCTATCCATCTATAGGACTTATTGTTATTGAACAAATATATTATATTTGTTAATTCAATATTCCTGAGTTATTAATCTATACTATCTAATAAACATGGGGGGCTTTCATAACTCCCAATAAATAATATGTATACATTTCACTCTACTGAAACTAATAATAACAGTAACCAACAATCAGATATAGTGCCTTTAATAATTCTGATGACATTAGAGTTATTCATATACCGCGTAACTATTTGACTACCAAATTCATTGTATATGTGTCCATCAGACTGTTGGTTTCTTTATTTTTCTAATACGAAAAATGAAGAAATAAACAAAACAATCGTGTTCGTTTCTTTTTTATTTGTACAGGTTTTTTATTTATACGAGTTAAAATGTACTTGGCTTGGCTTTTATTTAATTTTCAATGTAACATGTAGAGCAATCCGATCAAGAGGAATTTGATTTAAACACATTTTTTGCGCGATTGAAGCTTTGAAATTGATCGAAATAACAATTATTTTTGTTGTAGTTAGTTTAGTTGAAGAATTTCTACATAAAAGCTTCTTTTAAAAAAAGTTTTATCATTACTTTTACAAAATGAACATATCCAATCCCTTTATTGCCAGTATTCATATCCCGAACTTCATAATTTGTAACCTATTACAGTCCTCACGCGTAACGTTACATTACTGTATAAATAATTTTACGACACGCGATGTTTGGGCAATCAGGGATAATTATGATATAGATCGATTTTTATCTTTCTTTTATTTATACGAATTATATTAGGACGAAAACACAGGTATCCAAAAATACTGGCTGTCCTTGATTAATCAAGCTTGATCAAGATTGATGAAGCTTGAGCTTAAACTACTGTACTATATAAGATTCCAGAGACCACTTCAATGTCAATCACTTCAAAATCAAAATATTCATTCATTCATTCTGTGTACATATAAAAATAAGGTATATGTGCACAGAACGAAATACACGGCGTAAACTGAAAAGATTCAGCAAATAAACTTTGACGGCATTTTCTTTTCTATGGTCGTTCTTCCCTTATACAAATTTGTGTAACAAATTCCAACAAAAACAAGTTCCAACAAATTACCCAAAAAACTACTATTACAGTCTTTTGCGTACATTGGTAAGCCAAAATAGAATTAACAGAAACTAGTTGCGGAATTTGGTTAAATTCGACTGCAGTATTTTGGTTGCCGCACGTCGATATTTACACAAACTTGTCAAACTTGTTATACAAATACGCCAGTGAATAGCATTCTAGCATTCTAGCTCAGTATTTTCCGCCATGTTTACATAAAGGTTCTGTCGGATATGAAACATGGTTTGCAAATTGCACAGGCTTATGATTTACACTGAAAATTTACTTGTATTTATAGCCAAGTAGCTGTTGCCCGCTATATTCTATATTGCGGAAAATGTTGCTTGGAATGACAGCTTTTTCTGAATGCTTATCGTTATATATTTTTTAATTTACACAATGTCGTTATAAATTATAGGTTATGTGCTCTTTTGTTGTATAAGTTATATTTCTGTAGAGTTTCGCCTAGATTCATTTAGTACATTTTGTGTGAAAGAGTCAAAAATATCTTCACAAACTTTCTCATTTATAATTAAGTAGGAATTAAGTGAATGAAATGCTGTTTTATTTACTTTGCATACTAGAAATAGTAGCAGTATAGTTTATTTATTTATTTAAACTTTATGTACCATACATAAAAATATGATAACAAAGGTCGACTTAATGCTACAAGCATTCTCTGCCAGCCAAACCTTTGGGAGTATGAGAATCAATAGTTGTAGTCGCGTTACAC
>DWGW01000520.1:0-14533 GCA_018247775.1 Udranomia orcinus
AAACAGTCAAACATCAATGGTCGTGATTTTCACCTCCTCTATATAGTCTTAAAAATTGAAGCGTCATCATTATTTGCCAGTAGCGGTATCTGCGCTACCTTCCCGGTCCACTACGTAAGACTTATTGACCTGCTTCAATTTTGACGCGACAACATTAAAACCATGTCACGAAAATGGCCCGTGGAGTAAAGATGGGGTCAGCTCAAACCTTAACTAGGCTGGAAACACGCCAAGTCGGACGTTTGTAGTGCCACTGGAGTTTCTTTGCTAATGCTTAAACAGCGGAACACCTTGATAGTGCTATAATAATGCCGACTCAGAAATAGCACGAACTGTAGCTGGTTTTTGAAGATAGTGCGATAGTTCGCAGTTTATGAAGTGTGAGTAGATTGAAATATTGAAATATTAATACCGTATTGTAGCTTTCAATTTTTTTATAACTTTGCGGTAGGAAACGAACATGCAGATCTGATGATTAGTAGTTAATCCCGCACATGGACACTCGTAATCAACACAAGAGAGGATTGTCCTTTCTTAGGACTTCTTACGACTTTAGATGCGTTGGTACGGTTAGTTAAATGTGTCTCCCTGACCCTACCAACCAGAACACACGAGATATTATAGATGCAGGTGTGGATGTGGTGCCTTCGAAGGCGGACGACGAAATGTACTACAACAATAAAACTAAGAATGCACCCTGACTATTTTACATTCACTTCCACTGTCAATTTTTCCTGATTTTTAGAACTTTGAACTATTAAAATTGTATAGACTTCTTTAAGCATTAACAGTAAGCATTACACTTACCATCAGGTGAAGTGGCAGTCAAACGCGTGCCTAAGATCTGTAAATACGAATGACAACCGCAACACGTCGTTATACTCGTTCACAAAAGTAATTTTAATACAAAAACTTTGTGTATTAGTGTTGTCCTACCGCGTTGCTCTAGTTCGCCTCACTTTTGCCTTTGCCGCTTGTTGCCGCTCTATTGTGAGCACCACGCGAAAGTCATTAACTTCGCCGGTTGGTTCCCAGTTATCTGGCACAAAGGGTTCCTTTGCTGAACTCGCATCGGTTGCTTCCCCAATTTAAAGTCATTCTACTAGTAAATGTTGTACGTTAATAAAAATACGATCATCTGAAACATTTCGTTTACCAAACCGTTGCCTTAATCTCGTTAATTGTACCTGCATGTGTTTAGTTTTTCCAAATTGGTTGGATCATATTTGTAATATTTTCCAAGTCTTTCTTACTAGCTATTATGTGCTCGTTTCCTATCTTTAGCAATACATTAATTTATAAAACGTATATACACACTGAATCTCGTCAAAACTATCTATTTTGACTAGGCTTCGCCGTTTAATCATACTAATTACATACATTAAATATTTTCCTCCCAAACCTAGAGAAAAGGTTACTAAATTGTTGTAACTTTTTATTCTCCCTTCACTTTTTCAATAAAACATTTAGTTGCTAATGTAAAACGCAAAGTTTGTTGTAAATTTCCCAAATATTTTCCGTGAAAGGAACTTGAACTTATTCAAGTTTCTGTAACAGTGAATTATTGCCTCTGTTACGTTTCCAGGGCCTAAATGTTTTACACGCACGGGATACCTAACGCGATTACAGGCTCGGTAAGGTTTTTATAGGCTCTACAGCGCCGGTGAAATTTGAGGCTTGATTTTTTTTAGCCGATAACCCCGCAAAATGGCGGCGAAAGTAATGTTCTCGTATAGAATAAAATTTCGACGTGCAGTAGGTAATATTACGCTTTATATTTTCCATTAGCCGTTCGGTGTTATGGTTTTTAAAATGTGTCGTATATCGTGTTATATTGTAGCTATGCTACTGATAGAATATATACGAGATGTTATTATATTTTGTAACACATTGTAACAAGATTCCCTTAGTGTTACAGTTACAGTGTTTAGTGTTGTAACGCGCCTATAAATTTGATAGTAATGTACATGTTACAAGGCGTTCGCCCGGGCACAATCTTATGCTCTTAAAAACCTATGGCGTGAATAACATTTAATAAATACTTGCATAGAAAAATAAATCACCGATGCGTCTGTTGTACAGTTTAGCAACGAATAGAGTAATAGTGACTGAGTACTTGACTTTATATGAATACGTAATATCGTGTTTATTTTGATACTGTTCAATAGTCCTTTGGTTGTTAAGTGCTTTAGTTTCATACTTTACCTCTTAAAAACAACTTACGCACTAGTCTCAATAGAATCCTCACTACAAAATATTCTAAGCCTCTGACTAACTATAAGCTTATAAATTTATAGCTGTTAATAATAGCTGAAAACAAATCGACCCTCTGCAGTGCACCTATTATCCTAGATCGTACTATCCCAGGAAAGCACTTAATATTGAAGCTGCCAGTGCTCTGTGCGAGACAGTCCCAGATTAACCCATTATACGCCACAAAGCCGTCGTCATTCCACGCCCTAAAAAGGTTTAATGGCGAAAAATGTTTAAGTTCAGTTATTAAAGACTTTTTCTTTATTTTCATCATCGTTTTCATGAAATCTGACGGCTGGAATGACATTTTAAAAAGGATTTAACGTTGTTTTGTACGCGATTTCCATTTTTAACATTGGTGAGAAGCGTTAGCGAGTGTTCTATTTTTAAAATGTATCCATTTCAGATAACATCTTTACTGAGTACATTCTAAATATGTTTTTAAAAGTAATTTTACTTTAATAAAGTATGAACCAATCTAATGTTACTTTAAATCCCTCGTCGTTACATCGCTAAATAGGCACAAACCAATCGTTCATGCCAATAGCCCTATACAACCCGGGACCCGACTACTCGTATGTAGACATGCCAATACCGTTCCGTCCGGCTTGTATGAAGCCCGTCTCGTGTTCACAATAATATTGGACCAATCCCCCCTTGCCCCCTCCACGTCGATCTGAGTTATCTCGCTTCGTTGGTTACAGACGAACGTAGGTAGGACTGTAAATGAAATAGTTGGCGTATCTCAAATTCTCTCTTATAATTACTACTGTACTTTTCAGCTACGTTTTACGCACACTTGTACTGGTATCGTTAAAGCTATTTAAATTGTTTCTGTAAAATAGATTGAGAAAAGAGAGTAATGTTCGTTTGAAAATTTTGCAGTTGGGAGGTTTGATACTTTTTCTCTTGTCTTCGTTGCGTTCAGTTCATCAATACTGTACATGTCAGAGTTACTTTCTGCTTTTTCGTCTTATTTTTTGCTTTATGTTATTATTTTAAACAATTCTTAAGAGGACGAATCGCCTGATAGAATAATTTATAAAAGGAGAACAAATATTACGTAAAATATGGCAGCAAAACTAATCTCATATAAGATGTAGTTTTTTGATCGAAGTTTAATTAATTACGGTGGTAAATTCCAGCCACATTTAGCGAGCAACTATTTCGCGTTGGAGCAGCGTGATGAAGTATGCTTTACAAATAAATTATTTTACTTTATACGAAATCCGAAGCGAAGTTCATAGAGAAATTTATCAGATGTTTTAATGAGGCAGCTTGATGATTTTAGTGATGTACTTCACTACTAATGGTGGTGTAACCAGTTTCGAAGTAATAAACAGGTGATCTAATTTAAAGTAACTTTTTAAGGGTAGGTAGGTAAAATTTTGCATATGTTTTCTCATAAAAGATAGGTCGTCACTTTGTGAGAACAGAATATTGTGCGTTTACCAATATGTAGGTATCCCATCATAGTAAACTCGTTGTGGGTAGTTGAAAAACCAAAAACTGAATGCATTTACTGGACATATTTAGGTAATAAGCGAGTTTGTTGTTTATCTATTGGATAGTCCAAGTTATGACAACATACATATGTATTGTATAATAAACTTCCATGTCGTGTTTATGAAAGGTAGATAAATTATCCAATGCCTTGTAACACATCTCATTTCTCTTGAAAGCTGAGGATATTGGCTGAATCACTTTATAACACATCTCCGTTGCATAGTGATCAGGTTCAAACGTATCCGATTTGGTCATTTCGTCTACGACCCTATTCAGCGGAATTGCTCGCTACGGCGACGCAGTTAACGCCCTAGTTAGTAGCCATTGGCCGAATATTCTAAATAAATAAATACGCGGACGTGTTTGTGCTCCTGTCATGTTTACCCGACGACGCCCGGGGTTTAGGGCCAATAAAACTATACGTGAATACAAATTCGGGTCGTCCGACACTAGTCACTCAACCACCATACTACTACCCATAGTTTCATAGACGCGTTGGTAAAATCTCGGATATTCGTTTACACTTTTGGCCATAAACCTCGTTAAACTTCCTCTAGTAGTCCGAACACATACACAGTTATCAATTTTAATAAGGAAAGCGTAGTAATCCGTGTAGGTTTTATATTATTACGTGAATAATTGGGTCGTACATTACTCCGCCATAGTGCCTAGCTTACGGGGTTTCCCATAGATTAGGGGGAAAATGTTGAATGGGATTTTGGGTTGATTACTGGCGATCGATTTCGTTCGCCTCCAAAAACATGAAACGATGTTCAAAGACCAAGAATATATAATACTACTTTCGCATGGATGGCTCTGACCATTACAGTTTTATGCACTATAGTATAATTTTGAATTCATCAGAGATCACCTTGCTGTGTGCTGCTTTTAAGGATCCAATAAGATAGTTACACTTAATTAGAGCATCCGACTTGTTATCAGTAGAGAATCTGTGCGCACTTGACTGACTATGCAAACAACGATTTATTTAGTACTCAGTAAAGAATGAGTGCAAACAATTAAACGCAATTTAATATTTATTATGATACCTACTACATACACAGCCACTATACATATATATTTCTAAATAAACGATTAGATAGGTAACTCTACACTCAATGATAAAACACTCGTGCTCATCACATACGTAATTGTAGGTATGTCCTTGCTAGGATGGTATTAAGAAATTAAGATTGATTAATTAATTAGACTTAAGATATGGGGCCATCTGACGTCCTGTCCGTTCATCTGTCTGTTCAATTTTTTTTCTATTTATACAAATATAAAAAGTGAATGTAACGATGTAGTGTAGGGTAGGCCATAATTCTCTTTCCCTATGTCTCTCTTTGTCTGTCCCTATATCTCTCACTATGCGACATATAATATGTCTCCACTGTGAAACACCCTTGTCAAGCAGCCAACAATAATTTATTTTCATGTTATGACTTTATTTTAATGTGGCATCTTTATATTTATGCCTATGTCGCTCCGTGTTCCAGGAAACTCGTGGCGCAGTTCAGCCGCGAGGAGACCTCGCTCCTCGTACTCCGGGTCATGGTGGGTCTGATCATCTTGTACGATTGGGTGCACCCGTCGGGCGCGTTCTGCCGTTCCTCCTCCGTGGACGTGAAGGGCTGCGTCAAGTTCCTCCAGCAGCAGCCGCAACCCAAAGCGGAGCCGTTGCTCAACGCCCTCAGGTACACGACCAAGCATCTCAACCACCAGTCCACGCCGAAGAACATAAGGACACTCCTGGCTGCGTGAGGACACCACTCGAGCCTTGCATGCTGTTGTGGGGATTGATCGTGACAATAAGTATGGGGATTTCTCGGCGATTATGTTGCTGTATGTTAGTTAGCGCGCTTTCGGCTTGATCTCTGCCTTGTTGAGGGAGAGGAAGAATCATAGCAAGATCCTTTATCGATTATTTGATCACAGGTACATAAATTAGAGGAGTACGTATGGGCCCAGAGGGGGCTGTGAAGTTTTTTGGCGTTTGGTTCGGTTTGTACCTTAGTTTTGGCCAAAATTAGAGCTCTATCTGAAGTTCGGTCGTCTGTCACCTTATTCATTGAAAGCTCCACGCTTATTGGGCATCATATCCATTATTTTTGTCCTTTGTACAACTTTAACTAAGTAAGGCACTTTAAGGCTATAGTAAAAAACAAGAAAAGAAGCAGAAATTTACGCAATTCTTATGAAAACAAAAAAAAACAATTGTATTCAATGATGTAACTCTCAAAAAATGAAGAGCAAGGGATAGAAGTATGAGAATAGAACTATGAAAAAGTCTATATTTTATTTCGACGTTTTTATTCACAAATCCTGCCATGATTCTTTCAACGTTCATTGTCCAGGAGTCGCTAGATATTTTTACAGATTGTATAATGTGTGCAGGGTTCCTATATAAACTATTCCTCTGAAATTTATTGCAAATCGTTCGTTGTTATTGTTGTTGAATAATATATTTATAATATTATTTATTAGAAGAAAAAACTGATGGTTATATATATTTTCGTGAACAGGCATTATTTGTCAGATGTTGTCAACTTTTTTTCAAATGTTGTTGCTTTTAGCGCAGAGATCAAACCTTAATCGCGATAGATGGTTTAGAGTGTAATTTTAATATACATTACATTATATATTTAGTATATACTCTACAAAAATAAGATATTATTATAATAATTAGTCGTAATCCACAAATATATCACGTTATAGATATGTCCTCGTGTAAATAGATCGATAAATAATAAATAAAAAGTTACGTATAAATTTATTAATAAAAAAATCCTACAAAGAAAAGAAATACCATAAAATGTTTGTACGTATAATATGTTATAATGTGAAACAAGTGATATTTTCAAGTTATATATATGTATGTAACTATGTGTAACGTGTATTCGTGAATTAGATGCACAAAATTATTAATACCTACATCGTTCTAAAATAGTTATTAACATGCTTCAAAAGCGAATTGTATTGCAAACTATTAGATATTATGAGAAATCTTTCCCTGAACCCCACACAATGCAAGGTTAGTGTTCTCAGTAGCTCGGCACTCGAGAGAATTTATACAAGTGAGTCGCAAATATATTTTAATGGGGGATAATTTGTACGTCTAGATGTATGGAAAAAAACGATATTAACGGAGAAATGGAATATTTCGATGTTTGGTGTTTTGTTATATACCGATATGTATGTTAAATTTCCTATTGCCTACTACTGTTTATAGCGCCATAATCATAAATTATCATAAATTAAACATATTATAGTTATAATTATACTGTAAATGTATTATTATACATCATGCGTAAAGTTATACAGACATACAACAATATATAAGTGTCATGATGATGATGAAGATTTTTTCGAAATCTGTCGCAATTACCTACTACAATTTGAACAGCGTTCGAAAAGGAACACCAATATCTCTACTCTTTCTTTGTTATAATCTGTCGTTAGTTCCCAGTATAATCTAGACGTACATTATATCTTTGAAATTAGAGTAACTTTAATTATAAGTGTATTTCCGCCATATTTAATGTTCGCTGGAATATCCAGTCAATATGGTGTTCTGGACCAGCGAAGCTACCATTAAGTGTGGCGGTAACTATAACTAATATAAAGATACATATAGTAAGTTTCTGAAGGAGTATTATTAAAGGAATGGTCGAATTACGACATTTGGTGGTGAAAAGTCCGTGCATAGCCCCCAGTGGTATATAGAAATTATACTCACGGACAAGAAAATTAGGCCACCCAGACACACTTACATTCACTCTTAAAATTTATATAAATTATAGGTTTTTGTTTATTTATTTATAGTAGGTACTATTAGTGTGGAGATATGTTAAGATCGGAAGAAAACGTTTAAAAAGGTACATTCTTTTAAATGACAACAAATGTTGGTATTGCATACAGTATAACAGTAAAATTAGAAGTGGATCAAGTTTTCTTGTCCGTAAGTGTATTGAAATATTCAATTATGTTTAATGATTCGTATATTCCTATGTTATTGCACGAGTTCGTTTGTTAATCTTAGTTTGTAGACATTTATAAAGGAATCTACAAATACACTGATTTGAACCGCGTCGTTAGAAAAGAAATATTAAAATGGTGATCGATAGTATTGGGTATTATCCGGTTAAAGATTTAGTGTTCACTAAAAAGTTTTAATACACAATAGAATTTATTCCAATCTATTAATAATTTATTAATATCTTATTGTAAAAGCAAAGTGTTATATGCGTACTGAGTAATGATTTAAATAATAATATGAACATAAATAATTACAAAAAAAACACACAAAGTCACACGTAATCCGATCTGTCCATTTAATTAAATAATAAATTATTCGAAACTTATAAGTTATTTATTATAATAATTCGTATATACAAATATTCATACAATCCGCTTAGTAATGATCATAATTCGATTCGACATTTGTAAATATTATTAATTTTGCGTGTACACAAAAACGTTATTTCATATGCAAATGACATGTAAGTTTAGTGATATTATACAAATTAATATTATACGCGATATTATTGTGCGATGTTTTTACGAGATCACCATTTGAATATTCACCTAAATCCGTGTTCAGTACATTTGGCATTTATCAGATTTAAACTATCACCGGAAATAACTTGGATCGTTCGAAAAGACTGAAACATAATGCTCTTAACAGTGAGACACATAAAAATCCTCGGTGTTTTTTCGACGAAGATTTTTCTATTGATTACATTATTATTATAAATTATTGTCTAGATTATTTTATAACCACACTAAGCCTTAAAATGTTAAGCCTGAGGCTGTATAATACAAATAATGCCTTCTAATGCGAGTTTGACGGGACTTAGCAAAGAAAACAACTCGTAGCGCCATCCTTTTCTGTCACACATAAATTTGTTAAAGTGAGAGAGGGACGCCGGCGATAAAAAGAAATATCTGCTGTCTCTTTCAAATATATGGTGTAGTTCGTTATGAAGAAAAGGATAGAATTATGAGTTGAGTGAAAACTCATAAGTCACGTCTAACTCCCAAAGTAATTATAAGTACCTAATCGTGTTAATACTAATAAAACTAAAATTAATAAATAAATATACGCATATACCCACTGCCTTGATGTTATCATAGTAATTTTAAATGGAATTTTATATATGTTTACTATTAAGTATAGATCGGAGTAAGGTGAAGCGTGTATGCTTGTTTTAAAGATAATTATTTCAGATATATTTACATGAAACACATCTCCGTATATTTAGATTGTGGATACGCTTTGAGCCTACCGTTATCATAACGTACGATTAAACTATCCTACTTCATACGCACAGTATGACTACCTCAAAAATATATATACTTTAGTTAATTGTATCTGAACAATGATAAAAGCAAACAAAACTGAACTCTGTCGTTTTTACCGAATTATCTAACGAAACTCACGCACAAAGCTCGGCGTATCTGTAATTTAAATGTACTTATAATTAACATAATATAATTTAATTAATAAATCAAACGTCTAGTTATTCAAGTGTCTGGGACTTGTCTCAGATTAAATTCTAGGTTTGAAATGATTTGAAGTACCTATTCCATGAGATCATATTTCTACTCAGTTGTGGTTTTGGGCTACTTAGTATGAGTTTCAAATGTGTAGTAATTTTGCTGTTTTATGCATATTCAGTATAGCCATAGAAATAAGAACAGTTTATAGAATGGCAATAACGCTTGTGTTGTACCAAGACCGATGTAACCAGCGTCCTTCCACCACTATCCGTTTTAAGTCGTCGTAACCCTTAGGTTAACACAATTTATACTTAATAGTTGCGCAGAGTTCACTTTGACCTATTTAAAGGTTGAAATGACCACCTCACTGCGATTTCTCCCGCCGGGGACTGACTGCCGGGATTGCATTTGAGCATTTGGTCATATCTGCCCCAGGTATGACCGAATTCTCATTTGAGCATCTGGGGCAATATGTCACGCTTGCCCCGCCTACTTTGCCATTCTATTCACTTCTCTTTTTTATGACTATTGCGTGAAATAAGTACCGTTGTGGATTTACATTGACAGTACACTCGGCACGATTACCCTTCATGCGTAGGTATTTATATATAGGATTTAGATTGTTAGTTGAGAGTACATTATATTAAGTATTACCTCATATTCTAAAGAAATTAATACATTTTTAACGTAAAGTTTCTCTGCCACATAAGCAATCCAAATCAAAACATAAGTATGACGAGTCTTGAGATATGATACCATTGGAAGGAAATGACAAAATTATCAGAATCTTTAGGGTAATGTTATCAGTGTTGTGTGGTTTTATTTTCCATTCCTCTCAATACATAAATATTCTGGATGAAAAAATACAGTTACACAAACTATTTTATTTATTTGTCTGTTTGTACCTGGTATGTCTATTTGCATAATTTGATGAGAAAAATATAAATATAATGTACTCTTCATAAGTATTGATTGCACAAATAGCACAATATTGTTACGTGGTGTGAGTACCTTGTTGAATGTGTTGAAACGTTTACGATTAATGTTATTTGCAATGTATAATTTCCGGCGTATAGAATAACGTCTAATATAAGGATTTGATTGTTTGAATTGAATAATAAATAAGATATCACAAAATTTACACTGCCCAGAGTCGATGTTGTAATCTATTTTTATAAAAAACAGTTTTTCCAAGTCACTTTGTAACTGAAAATACTCCAGGACGAGTCTAAATTTGTGTGCTTTAGAAATGGATGTAATGCTTGCTTATGAGCGTTGTGACGGGGTCATATATAAATTACATATGTACGGAACGCAATTTTTAAACTCACCATTATAAAATGTCTTTTATACGACAGTAAAGCATTATGCCACCATTAGATGGCACCTAAATCTAACAATTCGATTTTAATAACATTCAAGAATCTTCTAGATAGCTCCTTAAAACTTACACTATATTTAAATCTGCCAGTGTTAGTGAAAATATTGCGCAAAGATACCTATTTAGATAGTCGTCTAATGCTGGTAAAACGATTTGTTTTAACTAGTTTATCTTATATTCGTTATTAACAGTCGACTACAATAACATTTAGCACCAGACATATTTAAATAGTTAATAATAATGAAATTAGTCAGAACATTGTTATAAAAATATTATTCCTCCTATGCCATACATGTTTGGAATGAGGAAAAGATATATTTGCTGTAGTTTTAGTTCACAATGGTATGTAATTTATGATGACCCAAAAACCATAACGGGATCCTTGTTTGTATATTAGAGGATTGGGCGTGAGAGCAGTGTGTATCAACCTGTATTAAAACTTACTTGGTATATTGAGGGTATGTTGTTGCTTTACAGAGGTTTTTCTAACTGAATTTTCTTATTGTCTTTTCATAAACTTTAATCTTGTTGTTAGGTTCAATTATAATGAATTTGTTAAATCTATTTGAAATAATCTTTTTAAACAGTTGATAGAAAAATATACCTTGCTTCTTTAATCAATTAGTTATAGTAAATATATTAGTAGAATAATATTAGCGAAAATACATTTTGTAGTGTTTCAAGATTTTTATGGTTGGTTATTGTATTAAGTCAATTGTTTGAAAACCAAGCTAAAAAATTGTATGTTAAATATTTTTTCCTTAGTTATCATATTTGTTGTATATGTATATATATAAACACACCAAAGTTATAAATAATAAACTTAATAGTCCTAAGTTATTGTTTTATTTGTACAACTTACGATCCTAATAACAGTGAACAA
Source organism: Udranomia orcinus (assembly GCA_018247775.1). NCBI lineage: Eukaryota > Metazoa > Arthropoda > Insecta > Lepidoptera > Hesperiidae > Udranomia > Udranomia orcinus. The sequence goes on from DWGW01000520.1 coordinate 11,526, forward strand.
CACGATTCTTGAATATTTACAACAGTCAGGAATATGAGGGACTAATTATTGGCTGGTCTCGGCTTTAAAATCAGTTTGCCAGTTTCGTCGCAAGACATGTTGAAATCGTTGAGGACAGATCGAGTGCGTGCAGTGATGATACTCGGTGCAATAACTTTCCTATGCACTCCCATCATGAACAGCAACACTAAAACAATAAAAACCATGTTAATAATACTTGTGTACACTAGTACCTTGTGTTATAATGGTAGAGTGGTAAAGTTAGACAATTGGACTATATATAATAATGCATGAGTTTATATGGTAAGGTATTAGGCACACGACGATTTTTACTGCGCCGACGACGCGTGTTGAGCGCAATTAGGACATACTGCTCATTCTTTTATAGCTATAAACGCATTGGAGTCACATGTTTGTACAGATACAGAAAGATTTTCTCTGTAGCCTAACATTAAGAAATGCTCTCCACTTGCGTTTATATTGATACCAACGTGTCTGAGGTAGGAAATGAATGATAATAATAAATTTAACTTATAGTTTTCTCCCTTTCAGTTTCATACGTACCCAGAAATGTCGAGGTGAATGCAAAGAAGGGATGATTCCATAGAGATTGTGTTAAGGACACAACTGGTGTGAAGGGGTCCGTGAGCCAATGCCAAGCGGCTATAGCAGTGCATACTGATACCACTGCCAAGAGAACTGAAATAAAAATCATCGATCATCATATGACCATACTAGAAAACAAGTGTACTACATTCAGAGACCTATTTATCACAAAAAATGTTCAAGTGCGATGTTTTAGTATGTCATTGTGTAAATAATCAATATGTATTACATTTAGACCTACTTATGTAAAACAGAATTAACCCACACCATGACATTTTTGAAAAAAAGCCATTTTGTCAAAATTTTGTATACTAATATTGTTATTTTTAATAAAATCTATTTACAATATAACAGAAAATAATTTCTTCTATGTATACAAATATAATATTGTTGAAAATGAACAACATTTTTAATAATAATAAGAGGAAACTCGTTGGTTCCTGCTTGCATAAATCCATTGCACAGATCCATTTATATAATATACACAGTAGCGGATGTACACATTTGCCATCAGTAACATTCAAATTCTGCTGTCTTGTTATTGATGTTTTCTTTTTAACACAGAAGATTGTGACAATCGATGACAGTAAGGTTAAGATCTATATAAATAAAATACAGTTGTTAAGGCATAGTCAAGTACAAGAACAATGTTTTGCAAAAAAAACTCTTTGATACAATGAAAGATTTGTTACTTACTCCTCCATCTCATAGTAGCTGGCTGCAGACATGCTATTACTTCAGTTAAGCGTCTCTCGAATGCCTTCAAGTCTGTAAGAACCCCTTGGAAACATTAGAATTACTTATTTTCATCAATGAAAGTAGCAAACACCGAGAATGAGATAGAAATGTCTGCCACCGAAGTTGCACGTACACATAGATAGTCTTGAAGACAAGAATTAAACGAAATGAATAAAAATCCATATAGTTTTCAATTCAGAGACCACCAGAAATCAGAGTAGCAATTGTTGCTTGTTGAAACTACAATAGCAAAATAATTATCTACATCCAAACTCGGATTTCCCATTTTGTACATCTTTTTATTGCACCCTTAACGCCACCTTTTGCTTCGATCAAATATAAATTACTTTCCCGACAACTATTTTCATTTCTTACCATCGCAAGCAGTTTGCTCAAGTGACATTTTGCTTTTGGGATCAAAAAACCGTAGCACATATCAAACCACTACCACACTGTAAAAGTAGCATTTATCTTTATACTGCTTTTTAATGCTACATAAATATATAATCAGACTTAACAGTGTAATAAAAATATATAAATCAACAAATCTCCGCTCAGTTGACAAGAGAATAATTCTAACTATTGACAAATTGACATTGACACTGTCGGTACTCTATCCAATTAACCAAGTTCTATGATCTATACACACTGTTTGCACTCAGTAGGTACGCACTAAGTCTTAAAGAATTATTCTTTAAACTAAACGATGAAATAAAATGACTTACATCCCAAAAGCAAGGGGCATCTTTTTCTTTGTTTGTTGCTTCTCTAGTTCCTCACTCAATGGCGGTTCTTCTGGGGTACTTTTCATCATCAACAACTTCCCACCGTTTAAATGTAGACAACTCTGTTCTACTTTAAATCTACCCATCCCTCCTATACAGAATGGAGTCTTTTTTATTATTTATTGCCAAATTGAAGCTTGAGGCCTTGATGGACCGTATTCAAAGGGAGATATTGAGATTCAAATTCCCCACGCCAATTTTACTTTTCTACAACGATAGCCTAGGTGGCAACGGTTGTCAGCCTCATATCCAGCCATCATCGATGTGTCATTTCTTAAACATACATCTCATATTCTGTCTGTCAATCAGAAAGTGAAGTTGTAAAGTTTGAAATATAAAGTCCAAATTCCAATCAAAACTTTTTTTTTAACTTAAGAGAAAGTTTAATTAATCGTTACTAATTATTTGTAACAGGTAAGTGTTTCATTGAAAGCCAATTTCTATTAATAATAATACTTTAACTACGTGCAAATATTTGTTCCTTATATATTAGTACGATAGACGTCTTAATAAGGCGAATATTCTAAAATTACCTTTATCTAACAAGTAACATAAAAGCATAATCTAAATTGTTTCATTATCTACAAATGTACACATAATTAATTTATAAATAAACATAAAATTCAATATTTTAATATTTAATATAACTTTCATAATAAATATTGCAAAGCATTCCCAAAATTGGATAATAATTTTAGGTATATCAAAACGGTTGTTAAAACACCTGATTAAAATTCATGTTAAACAAATTATATTTGCAAGAATGTAAAATTCTATTCTTATTATATATGTACCTACAAGAAATAAATATTATAAATTATATATTTATTTTTTAGTTGAGTGTTTTTAAAGTATGGCTTATCTCTGCATGCCATACAA
>DWGW01000521.1:0-14523 GCA_018247775.1 Udranomia orcinus
GTAGGTAATACTTGATAGCATAAAAGGCACTTGATTTGACTTGGGTTTTTTTTATAATTTTGAGGTAGCAAACGAGTATGCAGTGACATGATGGTAAGTGGTCCCTGCCGCCCATGGACATCTGTAATCAACCTAAGAAAGGATCGAAGTTCCTTCTCAGGTCGACTACCTTCTTCAACCTTCAAACTTGTATTTAAATATCAATTATATTAATCATAATTAAATATTTTGTTGAGTAATACAGTTGTCATTGCTCTTTGAATAAACAGGGGTGAAAACATAACATTTGGTTGCAGGTTCTTCTCTGAAGTACTGCAATAAAGTCGTCGCGACAGTAGAAACGTGCGTCCTAAGAAGTTTTAGTATCCATCTTCCTTTTATGACATGTAAAGCTCTTTACTACTAAGTAAATTCGTAAGTGAATTAATGCAAATATGCTATTAATTTTTTTGTTATAATATTGAGTGATGTAAGTAAAAATCAGTTCCACTTTTCGTTCTACTTCGAACGTAGGTATTATGTGAGCGCCAGACAAATTGAAAAAAATCGAATTACCTGTCCATACTAGCATTGCAGTTTTATCCTGTGTAAGTCTAAAATACGCTAACGCTTTATGAGTAAGAACTCTACATTTGTAATGTTTACTTACGTTTAAGTATTCCCCCAGGATAGACTTTGCGACTGCTGTTAATGGCGTAGGGCAAAAGAATATATCAGCTGGCAAATTTCTAGATACAGTGCTTAAAATATCTATTGCAACGAGACCATCAGCGATTATTATAGGGCCGCCGCCCGCGCACACGCCGGTGCGCGCGGCTCGCTCGCCCGCGCAGCCGCTCGTCAAGCAGGAGCCGGACGCGCTGTACGCGCACGCGCCGCACGCCGCGCACCCGCCGCTGCACCAGCACGCGCCCGCCTTCGACCAGACGCACCTGCCGGTCAGTGACGACACTCGCGCGGACACACACACACACACATGCGCGCGATTTTTATTAGGTCTCCACTATATACAAACGCACTTACCGATCACGGCGATACGCACCCGAAACTGTCTAAGCTTCGTTTTATGAAATATGCGCTATAACATACCATATTAATTTGACAGATCAGCTTAAGAAAAGAAAGTATGAGTTCGCTAAGAAAATATATACGATATATAAATTAGGCCTAAGTCCTACTTAAAAAAATATTTATTATGACAGGACGCGTTACTACTAGGACAAAATAGTTGTCTCTGAAATCGGCCTGATATATTTTTACTATAACCTATTATTTCGTATTTCGTCTATGTTTTTACCACATTTTTTCCATTATCATATTATTCACTACTCTTTAAGTCATTCATTTTAATTCAAACCGATCGTTTCTGAAACCTACTTTCTTGAACATTCCCCATAAAGTAATATATATTTTCACTTACTACATTTTTAAAATTACCGAAAAATTAACTTTACATAAGGACGATCTTTTTCTTCTGGCTTTTCACGTAATTCATTATTAGAAAATTAACTCAAGCCCATTTTTATTATTTAAAAAAAAGTAACAGGAAGGAAGGGATCTGCCTGATGATAACATCATAGACGATAATGCTTTTGTAAAAGTCGCAAAAGTAAAGCAGATCCTTTCCTTCTCTTGGCAGACTGTCGGTTGGCAACACGCAGTGGAGGAAAGCAGCGATGCCGATCCGACTAATCTCAGCATGAAACCCAATAAAACAATACTATCGTCGCTTCTCTTACAACCAATTCCATACATTAACGACCCCAACGTAAAGACCCCAGAAACATCTCCTTCGAGTATAAAGAAAATGGGCCGATTTCGGACAACTTGGCTGTCGCTGTTTCCGTGGCTGGACTATGACAAAAAGAAAAACATTATGTGTTGCCGCTATTGTAGAAAGTGGTCGCACGAACTTAACTCACATAGAACGTCATTCGTCCAGGGCAACTCTAACTTCAGACTTGAAATTATTAATCACCATAATAAAAGTAAATCGCATAAATTTTGCGAAGAGCGCGAAAATTCGCAATGTGAACTTGTTAACAACTGATCTAGTTTCTAACTTGCAAGGTGTAATTAAAAGATTGTGCTATTTTTAAGAACCGTTCTGTAAACTAGGTAAATTATTCTCGTATCGTAAAAATTTATGAATAAAAAAATATTTTATAAATTTTACAGTATTTGTTTCAAATTCCGTTCCCATTTAAATTATTTTGCTTTTAATACACATGTAAAAGAGAATGGTAGGCTTTGTTAGCTACATCCTACATACACATTTTATATTAACTAAACGTATATAAGCATCTAAATATAAAGTAAAAGAACTTTGAAAGACTGAGCAAGCATAAAAAAGTAAGCTTATGACATAAAAAAAACATTTACACAGCTATTTCTAATTCATATACATAATCAGATACATCAAATAACATCTCTTCGCGACATCACTCGCATGTGTATTAAAATAAGCTACATCCTAAAGTGACTCCCAGGTCCTACACTTAACCATTTATATACAAGATTTAAAACATATCTGTTCGGGCGTTTATAAAAGCAACAAAGGTTATTTTACAACTAATATTTAGATGTTTTACCCAACTCAATAATAATGAATTATTTCAAAACTTTCAGGGAATGGGAGTGACTGACATGGCTTTGCTAAACCAACAGCACAATATGACCAACGAATGTAATGAAAGCGAGCCAATGATTCAGCCACACCCCGATCAAACCGACACCATCGATGGTGAGTCTAATTCTATTTTCTTAACAGCTACTAATATCGCACAACTGAAAGAAGTTTGTAGTAAATGAAAATTATTACAAGTAATATTTTTTTTCTAATTACCATGTCCATCAATGTCTTCTGTAACGTTATTGATAGCTGTTATATGTTCAATTGTATGGAATGAGGGTTATACTACACATGCTCACGGCATAATTATTCTTTTCATTTCTGGTCATAATTTTAAATGGTTTGTGACATAACCCTCATTGCATAACATTGAAATATTGGTGAATAGTGTTACCTTATATTGAATCCCTGAAATGCTTCTTAGTAACTTGGTTTGCTTTGTTTTGCAAATTAACAAGTGCTTAAAAATACCAAGGAAATATCAGTGCTATGTAATTTTTTTTAGTTAAATTTATTATTCCTTGATATTTTCAGGCATCACATACTAAACCGCATGTCAAAACATTAAAAGCATGCCAAGAGTATTGTGGCTTCTTTATCTGTTGTATTTTGCATCAATCATACATTAATGCTTTTTGAATTACATTTTTCGTTACGCTTTTGTTATAGTATATATATTTTTCGTGTTTTGAAGAAATCGGTGTGAGGAATAGTATATTTATTGAAATGATTTGGCGCCCCCTGAGGGACATAGGTCGTGTGAAAAGTCTACTAATCAATTGTATGTATATCTATCTATAGAGTTTTAGCATAAAGAATATCGGTTGGAATAGGGTTTGCATGTCAAATGGTCAAAATTGTCAGCTATATTTTAAATTGATTGAGGTATGATAAAAATACCTGAGATTTTTTTTAAGAAATAGCATGATCCAAAGTATACATGAAGTGAAGAAACTGCATAATATATTACAGGTGAAAATTATGGCGTTGATGAAAACAGTAAACCACTGGATCCTTTCTCCTTCAACGTAGCTAACAATGAGAATATAGTTAAATGCTTTAAATTAGGTTTAAAACAAAAATTATACAATGTTCCAATGTCTTGTTCAGTATGTGGTAAACATGTAAGCAACATAAAAAAACACATGAAATCTCATAACCCGGAGCAACACAAATGTCCACTATGTCCTATCACTCTGACCAGGGCTGACAACTTGAAAAGACATCTTAAAATGAAGCACTGGTTGGCACTAAGATCGAGCAGTTTGTCAAACATTGAAACAAAATGCTGACATCAAGCCTAAAGCATGCTTACTCTTGTCAATTATTACCAGTTGCTACGTTATAGCTAGGGACAATTCTATTAAGACACATTCAATATTTTTTCTAAACAACTGTATATATGCAATAGAGACAATACTACTTATCTCACTAATACTATAATCTTTTTCACATAGAATGGGAAAAGTTAAATTTCATTTCATCATCCGTTAACCAAAAACATATAAACTTTATTTTAATTTTAATTAGAATGTTTGTGTTTTAAAGACTGACAGAATGAAAATGATGTAGATTGATATCGATGTAATAATGATTTTTTTAAATATTTAAAGTAGACTCTATTTTATATACAATATATTTAATTTTTTTATAAGTAGAAGAAAATGTTAAAACATAAGAAATAGGAACATAATGTTCCTGATTTTAAATTTGATATTAAAATAAATACTATTTACAAATTGTCAACTGACAATTATGTAATTGATGATTCATTAGATTTTTACCTTATATGATGGCAATAAAATCAGTTTTTCCATTTATTTTACTTTCAAAAAACTCAAAATCTAAACGCCGCCATATCCATCCTGCGTGAAAAAGATTATAACAGTATAACACATAGGAAGCTTATTCACTGATTCTAACGATTACCATTATGTAATTAGAAGTAAGGTGTGGTGTGTGTATTTTATTGAAATAATGTTTTGGGTATCAAAATGCTCATAGAAAGAAGCTGGTGCATCATAGGTAGTTATTGCAGCCATGCTGTACTAGTTTCCGACAAAATTGTTATTTGCAATCATTGTGAAGTATTTTTGATAATTGGCATTTGTTGATATTTGAAAAATAAGTGGTGTATTCAAATACGCACCTGGAGAGATTGTTATTATTACTGTGATAGTGAATACTCATTAGGTATTGAGGTGAAAAGCTAACAGTAATATTAGAAGACCTAACATTCATTCTAATTAATTGTATCCAACTAATAAAACATTTTTTTGCACAATTGCGGCAGATATGTGTTACTATTTATTAAAAAAATAAAATGTACTTTTTACAGCCAAAATTTACTGAAATAATCGATTGAAATACATTTGTACAAAAAAATATTGCTCAATAAGTATCTGGCGGCTTTACACCTTAATAATTGAAGCGAAAATCAGATCTATATTTTCTTACAATTTTTCTTACAAATCTGCAAAGAAGTGCCTTTAAAAAATTTAATTAGAATAAAAAAAGAAAACATACTATTTTATAATCTTGTATTTTCGCTTCAATACTAACAATTTTGTATTAAAAATAAAGTGTTTCACAGAAAACTAGGATCTTACATTGTTATTAACATTACGTTTTAACTTGTGTGTATAATGGTTTACCTGACAGTATTTTAAATGTGAATGCGGGCCGGGTGTCGTATATCTTCAACATATCTCACTAGGTTTTATAGTAAATTAAATACTATACATGTTTTATGTCTAGTGTTACAGCGTTTTGAATGATAGAGCTTAAAATTTAAGGTGTTTTCAGAATTGCACCGTGCAGCTTATGTTGAAGTTTAAATGAAATCCGACCCACTTGATATTTACTTTAAATTTAATGATCTCTTAATGTTCCTTGAAGTCGTGTATAAGGTGACATTAGTCGTCTGCTAAAAGACTGATTTTACTCATGTTAAGGAACATTCGTTTTTAATATTACTAATATTAACTTATTTTTCCTTACTTAACTTTTAATTACAGTTTAGTTTGTACCTAAGTCTACCGTGTGTTCGTTGCAAATATATTCTTTTATTTACTTCTTTTCTTTTTCATTTTCATCCTCTTTACATGCTTTCTTTATATAAGCAGACCTATATCTTAAAAATCGCAATTTGTATACTACTGGCTTGGTGACAGTTTCAATAACATTTCATGCAAATATAATAACGCTGACAAATAACAAACACCATTTCTTCGATATCATCGACTCATTTATGCATGAAGATCTACTGAACTTTCATTACTTTCGTAATAAGTTCTTTCGGAATTCAGTTCTAATTATTTCTCAACTTTCTTTCTCGTTGATAAACGCTTTTAATTAATAGTTCTAGGAAGAGCATTATTATAGTATAGAATAAATAAATGATTATTTAAGCTTTTTCTTATTATACATATAGTGCTAATTTTCTAAAAACTTAAAGTCGGAGTTTTATTTCCAGTTACAGTAGAACTTAGAAAAGAATGTAAAGGCACACACGAATTACTTACATTGTGTTATTAATATACATACAAAAGTTAAAAAAGATCAATTGAAAATATTCAAATTATTTGACCACTCATAACAAAATTTGACATCGAGGTTCTACTGTGATGACGTATCAATATTTTTATATAATAAGGCCACATCTAGTTTTCAAAAAATGTTGCTGCGTACATTTAGCTTAACACTATAGATATATCAACGTTATCATTGTGGTACCATGCAAATTAAAAAAATCATACGCTCCTAACAAACCGCCTAATGCATCTCTTCGTTGCGCTTTATTGTCACGGTCACGAGAGAGTTGCATTCGGGCGCGAGGAGACGGGGGATGGGAGTAGCTCGTTTTTTCAAGACGCTTAGACGGCGAGCTCCTATAATTCCGATGGCTTGTTCGAGCCGTGTTCCGGGTTCTGTAATGTCACAATTTGCTTGCGAATCTGATGACTTTATCAACGACGTAACACGTCGTAACGTTTTCGGATTAAATTATTTGTAACACTCATTATAATGAAGTTTAATACCTTCGATCGTTATTACTTTAGACATTATGTTACTAAACTGGCATTTACAGAATTGAACGACATTATTAAGCTAGTCAACGAAGTGACGAATCAAACCGAATCCAACTCAGCGGTACGACGAATATTCATTAATATCGAGGTCAGTTTTCACATGTCAAGAATTGACGTAATGTTATTAAAGGGAAGCTTGTAGCGTTGGTATGTTACCGAATGTTGCGTTGAGCTCGGGCAATCGATTCTCCGCGCTTGCCGCGTGAAATCGTTCGCCGCTCTCATTCTGAACGCAGCCATTTAACCGACTCGATTTAACCACACAACCTTAAAACCTTTCTATTAAACGAAGCTACCGCTTTCTTCATCGCACGCCCATTAGACACACTAATATAACAAATCAATATTTAAGGATCGTTCGTTCCCAACAAAAAATGTCAACAATTTTGACAACCAAATAAAACAGAGCCCCAACACTCCATCATTTGAATTTATGGCCTCCCACTAGGCTTGTTTCCTTGTTATTAATATCGACATTAATACAATCCCAATATCCTGACCATAAATGTCACAGCCACTGGCGCCTAGCACAGGTAGAACGTTGTGTAGAAGTGCGTGTACAAAAAACGGCCATTGCTAACAATGCGCGGTGGAAAAAATCGAAAATTTATAACACCTCCCGCTACCCGGCCACCGGTATAAAAATCCTGGGAATTGTAATTTTTCTTACAAAATTTAGTGATATGTCAAACCTGTTCGACGTGGCAAATAAAAATGTACGAAACGAGGTAGAAAAAACGAACTAAAGACTTTGGGTTATTGCTAAAACAAGGGAAGGTTACCATATCAATCAAGGCGTTGACAAAAGTGGAATTTTTTCCTCGTGCCCGGTCCGTGGGATGAAAAAAGGGTCCGTGTTTATGGAAATGCAATAAAAGAGAGGCGAGCGTTGCGCGGGCGCAGCCTCACCAGAGAGCTTCACCTACGTCGCTTTAATGTACAATTTTTTACTGGAATTTTGTTATAAATGGCATTTTATATATTCTTGAGTTCTTTACATTACGTGTGTAGGTACTAGAATATCACTTTTATTTAAATATCAGTGAGACACACGCCAATTTAGCGAATTAATTGTTAAAGTATAATTTCAACGATAAAAAATTAGAAGACATTTCTAAATATACATCACAATTTATTAATAACCGTCGTCATTGAAAGCTCAACCAAATCAAACTATTAAATACCAGTGAGACACACGCCGACTTAGCGAATAGATTGCTATAGTGTATTTTTAACGATAAACAAGACATTTCTAAATATACATCACAATTTATTAATAACCGTCGTCATTGAAAGCTCAACCTTATACTTCGTCACTTTACTTCGTCCAGAATCAAACCTCACGGTGGCTTACTCGGAACCACTGAGCAGCGGGATCCCAGGTAGAGACGAGTGCGAGAATGATAAAAATGTGAGTGCGCACCCCCGTCGCGCGGACAGTCCCGTGTGTCACTCACTGCGGAGACCACATTCGGTTTGTCGTGAGAACCGACCCGGCTCAGTGCCTTATTGTTACCCTACTTGAGCAATGGTATGCGTACGGATTAGGGTTTTCTTATAAGTTCAATGAGAATCAGCGATAGCGGTACGCGGGGCGGAAAGAATTACAAATACATAATATGTATTTATATATTATATGAAAAACCTATACTATACCGAACATATAGTGTTACTTCATACTTATATACTTCATGTTATAGAGATCAGGAGTATTGTCTTATAGGTCAAAAATTAGCTTAAATAATATGCTTAGAATAAGAAGTTTAAAGTGCACCACAATAGGAACAATAGAGCAAGTATAGAAGGTATTATGGAATCAAATCACCTATGAATTTTGATACATTATCACTGCTGATTACTATATAAATACTAGTATAATGAAATAAAATTAATCCTTAATATCAACGTGCTACGGATGAGTTAGAATAAAAAGACGTAAGTTTTTCATTACACGATTGATATTTTTCTCCGTTCACCGTTTTTATTTGATTTATCGTAGTTGATTAGAATCGGTGAATCGAATAGAATTAGTGATCATATTTAATCTGCGGTGAATAGTGACCTTAGTTGATAATATTGTTTAAAATAATGATCACCTTTTTTCTACCTGAACATTCATTATGTTAAATGTAGAGTAGTTAAAAGTCAGAGGGATATTTGCTTGTACAATTTAATTTTAATTCAGATGTCAAAAATGTTTAAAACATTGTTTATGGTATTTTTCTAATATGCAGTATATTTGTGAACTACCCCCGTTTGTGTTCAAAAGAAAACTAGAAGTACCTACATCTAATCCAACTGAAATTGGCTCCTCAACTGCGGCACTAAATGAATTAGAGAAATGTATTCACCAATACGCTAATATAAAATATAAGCAGGTTCATATCAATTCTGTAATGTTCGTTTTATGTGATTTTATTATTCTTCTTCCTACGTAGTTATCAAAACAATGGCCTCATAACAAATACATATCCAGTTTTATTCGTGGCGCGATGATCTTTGTCCACGTTAATTTAATTACCTCATTAGAATTTCATCGAATCATAATGCTCAAAGATTTTATGACCGCATGTACTAGTGTCACACTTAGGGAAACTTTATGTGTATTTTACGAGAATTGTGACCTGCGAAGTGTTTTAAGATGTTCGGAAAATTTAATTTGTATAAATATACTTAATTATATATATTTATATATATTATCCGGATTGTTTTACGACGTGTCGTTAAACGCTAAAATGTATCTCTTGTATAGTTTTAACTAATCTTAGATCAGATCACGTCACGTGGTATGTACAGCGTTGAACAGTGAATTTTACCTTAAAACCGAACGTTGGCTTAACGCAAGCATTCTTGTATCCTTTGCATTTGTTCATTGTAATCGCAACTATTTGAGTAAGGCACTGTTACCGCACTTAACAAACACAATTAACATAATAATCGTATAATTCTCGGCAAATCGTGCTAGTGTACTACAATGACCTATATTCAAATTGCGATATAAATTCAAAAATGTCAAGTGACACCGTTAACCGAGACCGCAGGACGTGAACGACCTAACAGGTAAAGTGATCATGAGTCACTACAACGATGATCTTAAGTAACATACGTTTTGATCAAACATGCATTTTGTTCGCTTTGGTCATTCGATTACACTGAGTTAAGTTAGTTACGCAAATACTAACAACTCTCACAACAAATGATTTTAAATAACACATTTTTAGATCAAAATATGCTAATATGATTTTATGTAACGTTTTGATCAACATGCGTTATATTCATTTTGATCATTCGATGTTACTAAATTAATATGCTAAGACAATTGTTAGAGTCACTACAACGAATGATTTTATGTATCATAAATTAAACAAAAGAATAGGAGTACTAGTTTTAATAACAGCTTTAGAAGTTCACAGAAGTAACCCATATGGTAAAGTTCTGATCAGTATAGATAACTGTGATCAAAGTCAGGTGCAACAGCGTAAAATACTCGAATGAATGAATTTAATGAATTAGCTATATGATACCTTATATACAACAAATTATAATAGGTTTGTTTTCATTGTTTTACATACTCATAGTACATATGTACATATAAAGCCATTGTTGAAAACTAGACACTGAATCATAGAATTGCCTTTGTTTACGCTACTATTGCGTGACAAACAGAAATTAGCTTCACTTGTAATATGTACTAATTATGTCAGCATAAATCCTTTCATACAACCACACGTGGTTATTTTTAACCCAAATTGAGTGCGTATTGATGACTATCAGTTTAATTGTCCAGTTATAAATATTGGGTATAATTATAATTATTTGGGATAAATCGTAAATAGTGGGCGCCATTTACGTGTTAATTGGAAGGAGATTATTGCTATACGTATACGAGTATCATAATAGTATATTATGCAGAGGTGTATCTTGTTTATCGCTAGATGCGAATAATATAAATAAAAAAATAATAGGTTTTTTCGACAATTTAAATCCTATTCGCATAATTAACATAACATACAATACAAACCAGTTTGTTTTTTATGCTAATATTATTGTAAAACTATTCTTTTTTCAAATGATAAATAAATAAAAAAAACTATTATGCATAAGTACATATTGCATAAACCTCGATTATTCTCTATAACTAAAATAGCTATTAACATTTTGTAAACACTGATAACCACATCGAAGTATAACTAACGGCTAAATGCTTATTTACCTACAAATAAGATATAAAGAGTGATACTATGATCCTACTCAAAGTTATCAAAACTATATTTCTGAGCGCACTTATACTACAGGAAAGAAGCGTATGCAAGCCTAGCAATGAATTATAAATTTTGCAAAGCAGTAGGACGTACATATACGAATATCTTGAACATCCTTTTATGACGTAACACAGAACACATAAGGCAGACAGTGTGGGACCGACTTTGCTTAAGCATAAGGCGCTAGTCTGATCGCTGCCGAGAAACGAGTGAGTAATGAAACAAGTTTAGGCCGTAGTTTAAAGTAGGATCGGCCAAATTCATTTAACATAAAGTCCACTTCAATATCCAATCCAGACAATAACAATCACTAACAATAAAATCATTATTAATCACGTCGTGAAATGAGATAATTGTACGTGTAACATACCATTAAGTGCAAATATTAATTTGAGCGGCGAAGAAGTAATGATATCTATACATTTGTCAAAATTTCCTATCCATTTTAATTGCTAATCTCAAATCCACTCTCAGATTTATGAAGCCCACATTAAGTTGTAAAAACTTGGTTCAAACTAACTTAGATACTCAAATGAAACGATGAGCGAATGAATGTGAAGCGATTAAGTTCTTTATCGCCAATCGTTCACCTTTACGCAATATAAAGCCGGGACCGTAGAATTCTTATTGTGATAGTTTATTTGGCACTTGTTTGGCCGATGAATGCCAAATAGGCGAGTTCCATGACCGCCCGCGTTCAGCCTTCTTATTTCTCATGCATGAAGTGCGTATATGTGGATATTATGCTATGTGATAAAACTGGATAGTACCTAATAATAGGCCGTATTAGCGAGAGGACGAGAGGCAGCGTGGGAGATTTATTGAGAAAATTTATTGAATGGGACGCCAGGCAGTTAGTAGAATAACGTGGTTTAATATGCTGATTTTATTCTGTAACGTTATTTGCGTTGTATTCCGATTAAAACGTCTAAGAACGGAATCTGGGCTGATTTATTTTGGGAACTGCTGAATATTGTGAAGCTTTTGTCTTTTTCTTTGCCTTGCTCTATGAACTCTATGTATGTGTCATAGACAAATACACGAATTTTCTTAACTATCTGGCACGCAACCGTGCACAGATTCTGTTTTCAAATCCCACATTCCAAAGTGACTTCAAATTCGGAATATATTAAAATTTATTTCGAAATAAATACAATGCACAGGGCATTTACAAGCTGTAATAAATAAAAGGTGAAGTGTTCGCACGCGTGGAGTAGCGGCCAGAGACGCCATATATCGCGCTCGCGGTTTTATTGGTGTGGTACTGTGCTTATTATCTACGGCCTCTGTTTAAAATCTTGTACAAGACTGATATTTTCTTTTACGACTTTTGCACTACTGGGAATTTAAACTTATAACATTAAACATTAAACACGCGGGCAGTGTATAATTGTTTTTTTAGCTTTTGTTTAGACCAGTTTACGGCAGAATGCTTTTATTATGCGTTTCGAAGGTTTAACGTGTTATGACTGTAAGTTTACTTTTAATAATGATTCTTAATGTGTATAAATGATTACATTAAATAAAAATTCGTATGTCTGTAATTTTAAGTATGTTAACCTTGCGAATGCCTATTTAACTGCTAACTACTACAACACTTTACATTTTCAAATTGCGTTTGCTACTCAATTGTCCATTCAAAATTATTACAAGCGATTAATTATATGATCCACAAGATATTAGATACAGAGTAGTTATGACATCTTCTGTACAATAAAACTGTTACATCTTCATTCGAGTGCAGTAGCTAAACCCCGTAATGTAGAACACACGTTACTTAACCGTGCAATTAGATGTTAAAATGATTTACAGTTCTGACGTATTTGGAAATTTGTAGATTATTATTATGTCGTTTTTTATTTATAACCATTTTAACTTTGTAGATAAAATTCCGTAGATCAGATTCTAAAAAATACTCGTATTCATTTATTATACGAGTACTTGATACACATTTAAATTTTTTCCATTTTTTGGAATTAAGGTATCCCTCATGATTTATTGATTATTACTTATTAGTTTCAAAAATTAATATCTACACAATTAATAAAGTCAAAAAATGTCTTAAATCCACGCAAACATTAAATCTATGCTTAATCATTTTAGGGCTACGTCTTAGTTTAAAGAAGTTTTCGGAAAAAAGCAATACAAAACTATAAGAAAACGGTCTTTAAACAATTTCTATACTATAAAAATATAAAGAGTGCCTTATTTAATGCAATAACCTAACTCTATGGATTGCCAAACGATTTTGTCCATTGTTATAGTCTAATACTCTATTTTCCGTCTCTTATTACAACCTCTGACTCGCGCTAGTTAATTTGTATTGTCAAAAGATTCCCACTTCGTCTCATTGGTGTCAAGTGCACTCAAGTGATTAGCGGCGTAATTATTGCAAATAGAAATAGGTTTTAGTCCCTTGTCTTACATCCAGTTGACGAGCTGCGCGAGAGAATAGGAAATATTAGATTGATAGTGTAGATTTTGTAAAGTATGTGTTTTTACACAATATGTTGATTGTCATTAGATTAGTCAACTGAAATGTTTAATGCATTTTGTTATAGTTCCATTTTCATTTAAAGCATCGGTCGGAAACACAATTTAAAAAGCCTCGTCATTAACTCAAATAATTACTTACTATATAGAGTCCCGTCATAATAAATTTTGTTTAATAACAATTGTTTACTCTGTTCTTTTCAATTCAATTCATTTTTTATTTCTCTTTATATGAATATGATTATGATATCATAATATCAGTTTTTTTTTGTATATTTTTTTTATTTGTTATACATTCGGTATTATATGTATTTACATATATAATTAACAATTTTTTTACCGTTTGTAATGTCCGCCTTCATTTTATTTAGCCACCTTGCGGCCTTTAAAGGAAACTTATTAGCGATATTTTGGCAATACTTTATCTTGGCGATATTTTACGCCATCGCTTGAAGCTTGCAATAGAGCGTGTGACTAATTATTGTAGATACAAATTAAGTTGTAATTCTTTGTTTAATGTGTAATAAACAGTTATTCAGTGTTCTTGGGACAAGGTCTCTGTTTCTTAATAGCCTTTTTAATTTCCACATTCTAATAACAATGTTAAATCTGTTTCATATAAATATATGCCTTGTTTATGCATAATTAATGTACATGTCTTGTATTGAATTTATTTATAGTCATAACAACATTTAATATTTATATTAAGGTATATTATTTTTCTGTTGTATTTTAGATAAACGGTACGTAATATCTTAATAGTAGTAGGTACTAATGTAGATCTAGTCGCACGGCCTTTTCATGAATACTTTAAACAATTGGAATTGAAATACTTACATAAGCTATTAACTTTAACATCTCCATAACGAATAACTAGAGAACTGGTTATGCGAACTGAGTTACATAAAGTAAAATCGGGTTTTTATTATGTTAATTAACATTTTAATTATTATAAGACAATTCAAACAAGAAGCCACATCTCATCATGCGACTGCGCAACTCAAACTTATTTACAACCATTGGAACTTCCATCATAAATAATATA
>DWGW01000522.1:0-14518 GCA_018247775.1 Udranomia orcinus
ATGCGGAGAGGAAATTCCATTCTTAAGCTGTTCGCAATATGAAAGATGAAGCGAAACGGGAAGAGCGGTGAGGAGGAACATCTACCACATATGGATGGAATCGCTGTCCACGCCGCGTCGTCCGATTGCGGAACATATATTTTGTATAAATTAAATAAATTTAATAATACGTATACAAAACTTACATACTCCGAAATAAGGATTAACGCAGGGAATCTCGTTTAAGATTTGATATTTCCTTATTTTCTTTAAAAACTATATGATTATTACATAAAGAGAATCCAGGTAATGTAGGTTCCATAATAGCTTAGTACTATCAAGGGGATATAGCGCCAGGGAGGTAAATTCAGCGATTAGGAAGATAATGGGTTTTACCTAGGCGGGTGATTTATCTTAACTGGCTGTGTTAGGGTTGAGATAGATCAAGCGTGTATAAAAACTTTTGCTCATTATTTATCCCTTGTTTATTTTTTATTCGCGATAAATGTTTAAACATAGTTATTGTTAAGGTCATGTTAAAATAAAATTTCACAAAATTTACTTTATTTTTCCAACGTATGTTTTTTATTATAAATTCCTTAAGAAAAGGGATGAAAAGTGTACATCCGCCTCTTTTTATGGTATCAACATTGCGTATGTGGATTCATTCTGGGATTAGAGTAGATTCATTCTGCCGTTAACAAGTGATTCCAGTGGTTTTTAACTGTAGGTAAATAAGGAAACTTTAAGTTTCTTAATCCATACTAACATTATAAATGTAAAAGTAAGCTGTCTGGAGATATGTCTATGTCTGGTATAGAGAAAGTTTGAACAAATGGAAGAACATAGGATTGTATTTAGTATTAATCCCGGAAATTTATTCCTTAAAATGTGAAAAAGGGAGTAAAGGCTTTTCTATATGGAAAGTTGCGCAAGATTTCGTTCCTATAGACTTTAAAATTTAATAATTTAGCTACGGGCTACGGGCAAAAGCTAGAAAAACAGAATGTCCTAAACAACTCACTGAACAACTAATAAAAATAAAAAATAATAATAAATAATAAACTTATAAAAAAATCGTTTGAAAACGCGCCCTGTATATAGCATAGCTTGTAGCTTGTAATGAACGTTAAATACAACGAATCTTTGTATTTGTTTAATTTCTTTTGTATTGTGGCGACAATAAAGCATTGATCAGCTTATTATCCGGACGCATTTCCAGTGTAATCCCGGTTACAAAAAGACGATAAGAGCACTATTGTATGGAGTACGAAATACGGACATAAATCGTACGTGTTTTATAGCAAGTGGACGCTTAAAGTCTTATAAACGTGATCGATTCCGGAACAAGCCACACATTTCCGGATAGCATTCGTCCGGTTAAAAATTAACCGACCCTTTGAAGTGTGTTTCGCTTTGATTATTAAGGTCGCCATTATGATTCAAAAGTCCTAAATTAAGGAAGTATTCGTTAATATTTTGTTTTAATAAAACCTGAGAATGTTTGATTATTTCTTACTCTTTATCGTTCTCTTTACCGCTCTTTTGATTTTTTTTGTTTGTTTGTTTTTTTTTTATTTTTTATTAGACATATTTATTTTTCCGTGGCACCCGCGAGCCAGAGAAATCTAATGGAGGAGGTAATTACTTCCCTCTTATGTTATTGATTAAAGCCATAAACTGTCATAATAAGCCTTCATTACTGACAAATTTAATTTGTACAATTCTATTTATTTAAAATTTTATCCTCCATTTCATAATATTGACGCAATTTAATTTTGATGAAATGTAACAATGATTAATGAATTACGAAAATTCAGTACAACACGAATGAATAGCACTTAATTAAACAAATTGTTGTATTGTGGGAACATTTAAACATTAATCAGCTTATTATCCCGACGCATCCGTAATCCCGGTTACACAAACTGCCGATACGAGACGCTTTTGTACGGAAACTATAAAATACGTACAATTTAAAGCGGCCGCTTAAAGCTCTTTAAGCGTGATTGATTCCGGAGCAAAGCCACAAATTTCCGGATTTTACTTATCCGGTTAAAAATTACCCGGGTCCCTTTAAAGTACGTCTATTCTGATTTTCGTATATAGTATTTAGCCGACATATATTTGTGACATGTTTCACTTAAATATTTGATGTCGCGAAAGACCAATCTTCGAAGTTATTTTTACATTATTATATTTTTTTTCTAAAAATTATGATATATTTATGTTATGTGGTATACAAATAATCGGAGGTTTACACGATATTTAACAAAGTAAGACTCTTACAAAGGCTAATTCTATAAATTACGTGTACCGCTATTTTAACTAGAATATTCTCGAAAAACCGTTTGCCATGCGAATATGGAATAACATTAGGGAAACAAAAAGAGGAAAAAAAACGCCCTTTTCCTCATAACCTATAATATGTTCCCAGTTATCCCCTATCAAAGGGTCGATTTAGCAGTCCATCCCTTGAAACGATCGCAGTTATTAGTCTAACACAAATAGATGGCGCTTCGATAGCAATTTATAGACCACTAGTGTCACCGCTCTTTTGTAGCCGGCCCCGGGGCTATTCTTTTCTTTGGAAACTGATATAGTTTTTTTTGTATCAATGGCTTCCCGTTTTAGTCGTAGGCAACGTTCTAATATTTTATATTAGGTTACACATTTTGTAGACTAACCTTTGTAGCAACTAATGATATACCAAGACTTTTTGATAAGGCTTTGGTAAAGACAACGCAAAGCTGAAGAAAGATTTAGAAGACCTTTATGCATCATGAATAAGAAAAAATCTACTAATCCATTTCCATGCTGAAAGGACTTGCAATACACTGGATTTTACGTTACCTGGAATTATTTATATCTTAGAGTAATATAATATAAGCAATCTGGCATTGCAAGCATGGTAGGTATATTTGTTTAAACGTATAAAATCTGTATTCCACTTCTCTTTATTTACCCCTTATCTGGACAACGGGACCACATAACATCAAGATTAAAACTTATCCTATTTATCATATACACATTTATATATAAACAAAAAAAATGTCAGAATTAATTCTTTTGATACCACAAAATTGACCACTTCCAAAACTTGAAGCTTTTTGAGAATCAAATCACTCGTTCTCAACTGTCCCCAATAAGGTTTCCTTGCGATAAATTATTCATCAGTGCAAAACCTGACTGTTTTTTGACTACCAATATCCTATCTCCGAAAGTTTAATAAAGCTCGCGTCCCAAAACTGTAATTACGAACTTAGCTTATTTCAACCCTTTGTGCTTTTGACCTTTTGGAAATAAAAAAAATACGTTGCTTCTCCTAGGGTAGATTATTACACTATATTAGTAAGTAGCTTGGATACATAATAAAATATAAATCGATTAATGCTTCACATAGCCCCGCTATTTTTCTGTATTGTGGATGCCATGGATAACACGCCCAAATCGAGAAAGTAATTTAAACTGGGAATTGGACCTAGGAGCTTTCGAACGGCAATCCGGCGTGGTGACCATTGCGTCATAATCTGTCGAAATTACCTCCATACAAGTTGGAAGCTACAGCTGGATAGCCTGGAGGATATTACCACACTGATCCAATTCATGTTCGGATATACTGGTTAACCCAAAGACTTCGTTTTTCAAAACCCAAGGACTTCCACTAGAAAGATAATCGTCTATAACAACCGGAACCGAGTTAACATGCCCTCCGAAGAACGGAAGAGCGTACGTAAATCCATTATCGGTCAGACCCATCCATTGACCGACTGTCCAGGTAGTGACCGCGCGCGACGTAGCTTAACCTGCCCGATCGCTTACGATCTACACAAGCCGCAGAGCTATACGCGCTTCAATATACAATACAAATTTGTATATCAGAAACATAAATCACGTAACGCATTAAATTAGGCTTCCAAAATACCCATTACTCTATAACGCAGAGTGTACCGTGTGTACAAAGATTATAATATGTTTGCTGGAAACATATGTATGTACATAAATCCTAACCAAAACACGCTTACATAATAATTGTTTCTTTGCGCAACGGGGATGTTTCTTCTCTAAATGGGGTCAACCATCTACCACCACATCAGTAGAACAAATCTATATTACTTTTTAAATAATATCATGCATATTGTGATTGATTGTAAGCTGTGCTTTACACCAATAAAAATTATATATTATTATTATATTGCTATGTTACAGAAATACTTCGGGCTTAAAAAATATATTCTCGTTAAGTTAAATATAATTCTGATTATTATTATATCATTATTCTCATTATCGTTACAATTATGAAAATAAGACGAGCATATTTTTTTAACACGACAAAAATCACATTCATTTGCCGTCTCAATTTACGTTTGCTATCTCACATTTATATTCATTTCTACAATGATATTTAAAGCCAACAGACGAATTTAGGTTTATATATATGTATACTCAATAAGGCGCGTGTAACTAACATGAGAACAATTATTTTATATTCAGCGACACCCATATTCGAGCATGTTCAAATGTTATAGTTATCGAACATAATTTTCCGTTCAGGAATTTATTCCCTCTCTCTACCTGCGACTACATGTTATATTGACTATATGTTGGAGGAAAAAACCTTTCTTATGCTTGCTGGTATCTCCGCTAATCAAAACAGATCATCAGGTCTACACCAATTTTTTATCTTTCTGGAGCGATCAGCTTGATTATTACTCTAGGAGATCCGAAACGATCTCTATGGTAATAGCGGTACAAAGTATCTCCAAAAAAAAACAAGAGGAAAATTAAAAGATAAAAAAGGGTGGAACATCTAATTATGCTTCACGAAAATTACGACGCTCGGTCTTTGACAAAATGTTGTTTGCCGAAAACATTGTTTTCGGAGCAAAAATATAAGCAAACTCACTTTGAAGTTTGTTTTCACTATTTTCGAGTGACTGAATTGCGTTTTTTTCTCGTTTTGTCTAGCCTGACGTTGGTTGTCAGCATTTGATAGTATGGTTCCATAATCGTTTATAAGATAGGTGGAGTTTGCAGAGTCTGTAACTTTTACCTTTATAAATATACTTTCTTTTCAAGATTTCTGCTTAAAACAGACTAAGCTTACTTTAACAAATTCGGGACAATAGTCTACTTTTATATATTATTGAGTTTTTATAAAAAATATGATCTTTGACTAACAATAATTTCATAGAACATAATACATTATTACATATACTTATTTATTGACCGTCCGTTATGTTGTTTTAAATTCTATATCGCAGATCTTTTTTCCCAACATTTATGGTCATCAAAGTTGTTTGTTCTTTTATATTACATTTTCATGGATATTTTTCCATACTAATATGGCTAACTAGTGTACTAATAAATAAATCTTAATGAATTCTTAATTAACATACTACTTCAATAACACCGTTCGGTGACACAGTGAGCCAAGTCAATTAAGCGGTAAAATTAAATCAGTTGTGAAGGAAAGATGTGTTCCACTGCTAGCGTAAATGATATAAAAGCGACGATAATTGTAGTGTTGTAGATGTAGTTAATTTTAGATTTTACTCAACTAGCAGTCACTAACAAATGACGTCATAATTTTGAACTAAAAAAATATACACGCCTAAGATCCCTTCTTTTTACGTACGTTACGTAACTAGCCGTAACCAAATATGAGATAAAAGTAATAAATACTTTCGTTTAGTTACCGTGTTTCGTTTAGATCCCGTTCCTTTGAAAAAAAAATGTTTTATTTGTATTTTACTATTCCAATTTCTTAAAAATGCCAAATACCTGTATACGAATATAATACAAAATAATTTCATACATATCTGTATCTGTATCTAGACCCTGTTAATACTAAACTAACCAGATCAAAACACTGCGCACACAAAGACTTGAATCGTTTTCGAAACCAAATGATATAAGGTCATTAAAACAACGAAAAAACTGTAGCTTGTCCTATTCAACAACTAATTGTATTTTATTCGTAAAACCGGCAACATCTGAACATAATATTATTTATTTCATTTTTTTAAATGGCCATCTGATCAACAGATAAAATATGCTTGGATTTTAAGTAGACTCTTAGCGAATCATAAAATTGATGATTAAGAATATTTCTATAAAACAGAATAGCGATTAATCTCTTATCGCTTATTGCTTTTTGTCAAGCGTGCGATATTAAAACTACATTGTTTAGTAGGTCACTCACAGTTGACCTTTAGATTCGTATAAACCCATTTTATGTGTATATCGAGGCGAAAGATCTTTACTATATCTATATACTATATCAAATTTCTGCAATGAAAAAAAGTTTTCATTATGTTGGCATAGTTTCATGCAAAATTAAAGCTAATATGTTCATAAAATCTTTATATTTGTTTTAATTTATATTTTATTAAAAAAAACTATAATACTTGGATCGTATGATAATATTAACGAGTCTATTAACCATTCAAAGTAATAATTGAATGAGACTTGGAATCGATTCGAATCAATAGGGTAATTGGGGTAAATGGGGTTTAAACTCACGATCTTTCGATTGACAGCTGTCAAGGTGACATCCTCATATATCAATTATTGAGACGGCTAAATTATTGGCTTACATTTAATTTATTATGTACACTCAAAAATATAGCAATTATTACCTCAAACGAAACCCAATAAATATGATTAATTAATATTCTCCAAACTGAGTTTAACCAAGAAACCCTACAATAAGTTGCAAGTTTCTCCACTGCTCTAATTAAAATGATCCCTTACGTACCCTTTTCGTTGGCCGCAAGTATAACTTGGCGGTAGAGCGGGGTGGGTTGGACGTCTCCAGAGCACAGTTAAACGCTAATAAATAGGGTATATGGGGTACATTTGATTTAACTAATCTAGTTGATAACTACATAATAACGTATAATATGTAAGTTGTTTCAGTGTACTACAATAATTCATTTGTTTACGTCTTGGCTACTGACTACCTAGCTTTATACCACGACTTCGTTCGCTTTGATGATAAAACTTATTTTCCTGACCATCGGGAACTTTTTTTCTACGTATAAGGCACTATTACAAAGGTAAAACCGTAAAAGTACACGATAGATTTTGTTATGTAATTCTGTGTTTTCAAATGTGGGTTTTAAGTAGTGACTAATAATAGGTTCATTTTGTTTAAATTGAAATGTTAAGAGATGCTTATTTTCAAGAGCGCTGGGATTTGTTATGTCAATGGACTGTAGTGTACTGATGAAAGATATGTATTTCAATTTCATAAAAAATAAGTTCTCAATATTTCATAGATATACATATAGATACATAGAGTAGATACATACTATATTTAAAATTCTAATCACTCTTTGTTAGGCTCTTTGTTTAAACATTGTTTTATAATTACACGGTTTGTATTTACTACAAAGGTATACAGGAATAATTGTTAGTTTTTGTTTAATGATAGCTTCTAGTCCTATACAAGATGATACAGACACGATTTGTTTACTAACCACCACTAATTGTTATTCCAGTGGTGTTCCATTAGATCTGCATCTGTGAAGGTTAATTGCACATACTTATCCTTGATATCCGTACTTATTATAAAACTAGCTGGCCCGGCGCACTTCGTACCACCTCAATAATTTCCCCATCCCCGTTTTCGCCATTTTTTTTTATTTATGTACCGATTCTGTTGAAACCGACACCTAATGTTAAGTGAAGCTTACCATAATACATCAGCGAAAACACATTTAAATCGGATCAGCCGTTTCTGAGATTCGCGAACGCACAAACAGACGAAAATAAAAAAAAATCGTTTTTATTCTTTAACCCCTAAAATGGTTTTCCCTTAGATAACTTCCATAAACAGACATCAATCACTTACCTATAGACTTATTATATGTATATAAGAAAATAATTTTGAAAACTAACACTTCACAAGTTTACTGATTCTTGGTTCTTTCTTCTTGAAGACAAGAAAATTTAATTTTGTCTTACAGTTCCAGGCCCAGTCCCATTGTAAGTAATAGTTTTTCTTTGAATTCATATATAAAAACAAACGTATAGAAAACTTTTACTTCCTATAGATTTGTTCTAAAAATACTGTTACCAATTACCATACTCTTTGCTCTTCCAAAAGGATACCAGGTCAATACCCAGGGCCTATCAAACATCGCCAATCTGAATGCATAACAAATACCGGTCCGGTGCCGTTACGTACCGCCGCCTCCGGTCTTACCGGTATTGAAACTTGTTGCATTGGTGTGGCCAATAAACGGGCGGATATACAAGCGATAGAAAGTAATTTATGTATAATCAAATTATTTATAAAAAAAAAGTTCGTGATTTTAATAAAACCTAATTACAACAATCTTATGTTTTTCATTTTTTTTATTATAACATCAACATGCGGCGCGGTCAGTAATTGGATGTCTGGCTTATAGAGGTCCATAGCATGCATATGCATACATAGTTTAAAACATACAAATAATTGGTTGGCGATTTATCGGATGCCTGATATATGACCCTTAGTATAGACTCAGGGTCTTTCTCTATGTCGGAAGACCCTATTCTCTAGGTCCCATGCCCAGCAGGATATAAAAACGGTTGCAATTATGTTATGCTGCAACGTCCAACTTAGGGAGAGCACGTACATGTTTCTATTAAAGACGACTATTGTGTCAGCTCTCAAGGCATCAAAGCAACCGAAGCGAAAGTTACTTAGCCTACATACCGTTCCTTAATTTTGTAGAATATTGCTTTCGAAACCACGAACATTTTTTTCGCTACACCCAAAACTTACAATGTAATACTTGCTATTCCTTATAGCGAGTTGCTTGATTTAAAAATTGGTTTAAATCGCTTGCAAACCGCTATGTCGGCTCCTCTAATTGATTATTTAACTTATAACTACCAATAAATACATACATTATTTTTGGTCGAGGTACAAAAAATAAAGAACGCTTAATCTTAAAAAAACGCGTACCATTAAAGTAATTTGAACTGATACCGCGCCTTTTATGGCCACTAAATCTCTGATAAGTGGCTGGGAAGTCTTCGCATATGTAAACAATGTGTTGAATTTACATACTTATAATCTTGATACATAATTATGAGGTTAGTAGGTGGATGGGTATTTACTATTACGATTCTATCAAGCCGCTTCGTGGATCGGGATTCGAATCTTGATGAGCTTAATCTTTTTCACTTTACGTGGGAATATAAATCCCACGTAAAGTGAAAAATGTTAGTATTTGGCCTGTCGACATACCATTACATAACATCTAGTTAACAAGGTCTAAATTATTTGGATATCTCTGTATATTAGAGAAAATCAAATATTTGTATGAAGCAAAAAAACATTAGTAGAGTTGATAGTAATATTTAAATATACTTTGTAAATATATCTTTTATATAATTTTAGCAAACGAACATGCACTCCACCTGATGGTAAATGGGGCACTGTGCCCACTGCCGCATATAGACATTTAAAATTAACCCAAGACAGGATGAATCCTTCTCAGGTAAACCACAAATGTGTTCTTACCCCTGGCGACTAAGCTGGAACGCCTCGGTACCAAGTCCTTCAAACCAGAACATAGCAGCAAGTTACTGCTGCAGGCAGGCATCGCTGTAGCGGTGGTGCCTCTGGAGTCAAACCGTACAGGTTCTCACATCTTTAATTCAAATTTACCTTACTTTACGACCTTACTTATAATATTAATATTATGTAAACAAGTTGGTTGTATTGCCTGTGCGATAATGATAAGCATATCCCACGCTTATACAAGGATTATATATATATGCTGTACGCTTTTTCTGTCGGAACTCGTTTTGCACAAAAAGACTATCTTCATTACCATAATCTGTGGAAGGACTGCAAATGGTAAAAAAGTATCGTTTTGCAGGACAGTGCAAGGCAACTGGTTTCTGGAGCAAGTCTGCTTTCTGAGGTTAACGATCTCGGTTAATCCTGATGGTGTAATGTTACTCGGGGTTAAGGTCCTCGAGTGGCGCCCCCTGCTGGAATTTGATTGCAATAATTATAAGATGTAATAAAGATATGAAGTGGCACTTTTACGTATACAGACATACTAGTATGTTAAATATAACGAAAGATATTTCGGCTCATGACTTGTATGAAAGTAATAAGATTAATTTAACATTTTTGCACACTTAGATTTTAAGTTAAATATTATTAAAGCCTGTCTATTGATTTAAATCTCATCATGTTCAGTTATTCAGATTTTTTTCATTTATCTTTTATTTTTATATTTTATACTCAGTTCTTTAAGCGCTTCTAAAGCTACTTTTAATAAGGATTAACAACAGCAAATGTTTTTTTAGATAGAATAAATAGATTTAATAGAATAGAATAGATTATGGATAGAATTTCTTGCAGTGAATATTTAACATACATATTCTGTATACCTAATCTTTAGTTGGTTTCAGCTTAGAAATTATCAGTGTAATTCCTTCCGACTTCAAAAAAGGAGGAGGTTATCAACACATATGTTTTTTTTTGGCACCAACTCCAAAAATAATAATAAATGCGAATGCAATTATTTTTTACTTTTTAGTGCATTCTTTCGCACATTTGAAGTCGGTTCTTTTTTTGTTAAAACTTTAATTTATTTTAATTCCTATTGAAAAGCCATATATTCGAAGTTATACATATGATCTATACGAAGTTGCTAATCAGAGACGGCTGACCCGATTTGAATGCGATTTTCACTGACGGTAAGTATAAAGGGACGGGAACGAAAAAGTGATTGAGGTGGTACAGAGTGCGCCGGGTGAGCTAGTTCAGTAATAAATATATATTATTTTTAATCATAATTGTACTCATTTTTACATTGCTTCTGTCTTTTAGTTGGATAAAAACACTTAAAACTGTTACCCTAATTTTTTTTTCTCAAAGTAAAATCAAATCCCAAATAAATAAACAAATATTGCGAAATTTGAAACAGTCAAGTGGGTCGCTTTGGTACCTTTTAACTTTTGTCTCTCAAACAAGAGCCTATTTCAATAGTAATTATGTATAATTTTCATCTTTGTGACCATATATTTTTTTTTTCCAAGGTATATTTCATATTCTTTTACCAGTGCTTCCACATCCTTCAAATGAGAATACTGCTGAAGCACGAATACTGCTGTTTTGAAACAGAAATAAGTGAGTTTGTTGTGCCTCTATAGTCAATATTTTATTGTTAATAGTCTACATTCAGATTTTAGTGCTTTAATTTAGTGGATATTTAGACCATTTATTCGTAAATACCAAAAATCTTTCGAGAACAAATTATATTTATGTTATTTAGAATATTTTAACCGACTTTTTAATTCTTCCTTTCGCGTAATTTAAGGTTATTTGCGTAAAAAAAATAAAGACATGAGATTGTACGTATATGTTATTTTTATGATTTTTAGTCGTATAATTGATAAAAATAAATAAATTTGTAAGTTTTGTATATGATTGAACAAGCTGAAACTTGCAAAGTTGTAGTAAAATGCCGGTCCAACTTTAACATATTTTATTGATAGGCACTAAGATTATTTATAACTTTGCAACCATTTTTAATTATTAAATCCTATACATGTTTGTGCTTTTGTGATTCTTTGTGTTTGTGGTCATTAATAATTGTTTTTTTTATGTTTTATCCAATATCTTTTTAATTACAACCCTGTATTCTGGGTCTGGCTGTCTGTATTTGTTATAAAGTTATGTAATTGTATGTATGTATGTAGCAAATGTAATATCAAATGGGTGTTCTGTACAAATGTAAAGCTTTAAGAGAAAGGGGAGAATGAAAATCAAGTTATAAATTTTATAATTTTTATTTACATTTCATCAGTCCTCACATACCTATCTAAGCATTTTAATTTACCAACTTCTTCATGATTTTAATGACATTTATATACAATGATAATTTATATTTAAATGATAATTAACCACTACACATAGTGTTATGGCGTGACGTACTGAAATTCGTGCAAATAATAAACGATTTGAGCAGTAGATATAAATTAGCTAAACTTAGTCGTACAATCTAATAATCTTCCTTCGTTAGTAGACTACATTGAGACCTTTTACTTATCAGATACCTTACACTAACAATCACATTCTTATGCCGGGCTGTTTCCAAGACCCATGTTCATAGCGTTCAACAGATCGCCATTGTCGGCATCTATCTCCCACGCGAATAAGCCGCCAAGCTTATTGTTTCTAACATATTTGCCTTTCTCAATAACCGATCTAGCATTGTCGTATGTAATTAAATCACCAGTCGACGGCCTGAACACGTATGGGGCTTGTGCAACATTGTCGTAATGGAAGTCCCATTTCCCTTGAGCTATTTCGTTCGCGATGTCTCTGTAGTCCACGACCCCGTCTTGCCATGAACCCTTGACGGGGCCACTAGCGTTACCTGTGAAGGGAATGTCGTCTGTGTATCCGTGAACGCCGGTCCAACCGCGGCCGTACATCGCGACGCCCACAACCACCTTCTTAGGATGGACCCCCTGAGCTAACAAATACTTAACTCCGAAGTCAGTAGTGTAAGTCTCCTTGGGCTTCCATGCTGGAGCGTACAGCGAGGTTTGATGACCCAAGGTATCGTTGGACCAGGCCCCCTTGAAATCGTAGTTCATGAAGAAGATGTGGTCCATGTAGTTCTGCGCGCGGCTGTAGTCCACAACCTGGATTTTGTCCCAACCAGCACTGATAGCGGACGTCAGCTCGTATTTCCTGCCGGTCTTAGCGGATAATCCGTTGAGCATCTCGCGTAATTCCTTCATCAACATTACATAAACTTCACCGTCCTTAGGTCCACCGAGATTGGGATTAGCGCCCTTACCACCAGGGAATTCCCAATCAATGTCTACACCGTCAAAGAACTTCCAGGTCATAAGGAACTCCTCGACTGAGTCTACAAAGCGACGCCTCTTTACCTCGTCATCGAAGAAGAAGAACGGATCGGCGAGAGTCCAACCACCAATGGAAGGCAGGATCTTCAAGTCTGGTCTTGCTTGTTTCAAAGACATCAACTGACCAAAGTTACCCTTGTACGGCTCATTCCATGAAGACAATCCCTTCTGAGGCTTCTGTAGAGCAGCCCAAGGGTCATGGATGGATACTTTAAAATCTTCTCGACCGCTGCAAGATCTTTGTAGGGCTTGGAAACTGCCTTCAATTTCCTTCAAACTGTCATTGATACCATCTCCACCGCAAATAGGGATGAAACCGTACAGAAGATGAGTCAAATTGGGAATTGGAATACGATCCACGGGGAACTTCCTCGGGTAGACGCCCCATTCGACGAAATAAGCACCGACTACCTTCCCAGACGTCTGCTTGAAAGGCTTGTTCTTCTCTCCCATTGTATATTCCAGGGGTGGCAAGTGGCTTCCATCAGTATCAGCGACAACAATCTCGGTAGGGTCGCTAGAACTGCAGCCATCAGAATTGCAGAGCTCCACAGTCATCTGGTACCTGCCGCCCTTCTTGACTGGGAAAGTGGCAGAGCCCGATGCGCTGGCTGCCCCCGACCAGACCTCTTTTCCATCGAAGAGCACCTTCGCGGAGTCAGCTGGATCGCCGGACCACACATTCCACGTAACAGAAACATCGGCCGCGTCCCGTCTGCTCACGAGCTGGTTGTACGCCGTGGCTGCCTGGTTGACGTCAACAATCGCGAAGGTCCGCTCCCCCCACCCGAGCGACGGCTTTCCTGGAGGGCCGCATTGAGCGATCGCGATCAGCCCTGCCCCGAGGAGCACTGCCAACGTAAGCTGCTTCATACCGGTTCTAAAATAAACAAATAATTATAAGCACGGGCGCGGACTCCACATTGAGGCTGACACAAAACTGAACTTGCATCTCCGTGGTATCTTTTATATACGTTGGATATAGTAGGCCAACCGCTAACACGAGGGAGTTTATCGGAATGTCGATACTGATTTTGAGATGCGTAATAAAACTCATTAGCATGGTTCCGATTCTGAGTCGCGTTAGCGGTCAAGGTGACGGTTGGGTTGACAGTTTTAATTGTTATATCGTTGTACCTACACGCTAAAACATTGTCCTAAATGGAATTTTTTAATTATTGTTTCGTACTGACTCATAAACCGCGCCTGTGCGACTGACTAAGCTCGTTATCTTTGTGGAAATGTCGCTCCTTATAACGTGAACTTGAACTAATTTCTTTTCCTAAAAAAACATGCCTACGGGCTATTTGACGTGAGCAAAATTAGGTAACATCTTGATTCGCAAAGGCGGTATGAACAAACGAACTGACTAAATTAATTACAACCTTTGTAAATGTTATAATTTAAAACATATTTATTTAGTAACGAGCTTCCAACCCGAGTAGTGTTTGCAATTTTTTGTCTACAAACGCAACGGAGCTTTTTCCGGGGTATTTGTAAGTAGTCCGTATTATTTAAAATATTATAATTCGTGGGAATGGACATACTCGTATGTATCCAAGAGTAGCCCTGCCATTGCCAGCCCACCTAACTCTTATTTTAAATTATTAAAGATAAGTTAGGTATCTGCTTCTCTGTTAAA
>DWGW01000523.1:0-14514 GCA_018247775.1 Udranomia orcinus
AGTTGACTAGCACGTCAATACGGATGAAAGTACTTAATTATTCAAATTACATGTGAGTGGGTGATCTAACCCACGCTACATATTATCTGATTGTGTGATTATTGTGGTAATCAGTTGTGGTGAATAATTGATGAAATTCACACGTTTTAAGTAATTTAATTACAGAAACATATTGTGGTATAGAAAAGAAAAAGTGTTTATTATGATACTGTAACTTACCTATCACAATCTAAAACCTTCCTAAGGGTTGCTTCCAAGTTGTCTCTAGCAGCGACACTATCAGAATATATTAACACATTTGGAGATTTAGTATTCACTAATGGACGGGAACTTTTTAGAGATTTAGGAGTCCCCTGCTGACAGGGCAAAATCTTTGAAGATTCCTCTTTGACCTGTGAACATTCTTCTTTAGGCTGTGACTCTTCCTCCTTGACTTGAGAGGTTGACTCTATTTGGGGCGGAATCTTTTTTGGTCCAGTCGTACTTACTATTCGCTTATGGGTCGTAATAGATTTTATTTGACTGGAAATATTCAGTAGAGAAGAAGAAAGCTGACTTGTACCTTTCTTTAAATCTAATTTAAGACTAGATTTCTTTGGCGTAATGTTGTGCTGAATTTCTACTGTGACATTCTCAACCACTAACTCCTTATCTCCCATGTGTTCTAATACCCTTTTTTCCGGAGACTTCTCTAAAGTTTTTTTTGGAGATTTCTCTGGAGTTTTCTTTGGAGATTGCTCTAGAGACTTCTTTGGAGATTTCTCTAGGGTTTTTTTAGGTGATACTTGCAAAACCTCTTCGGTCTTTTTTTGGGAGTCAACAGTCTTAAGACTTGGCTCTAATGAATCAATGTCTTCATCAGCAGAAAGAGATTTGGTAGTAATAGTGCTTACATCAGCCAAGGTGACAGTCCTTTTCCCAATTGATATTGTATCTAATGCCTGATCACTGCCTCCATTCATTTCAATAGTAGTATTTCTAACATCGGACTTGATGTCCACAACTTTAGACAATTTCCTAAGTAATGCTGCATGGACTGGCCACTGAAAGTCATCAGCAGATTGCCTCAGTCCATGCTGAATATCCAAACGTAGGCCCCTCATAGACGGATCTGTAGCTTTATTTGGTTCTCCTGATAATTGTACAGCTGAAAAAGTAATTAAAGATCAAGTTTGTTTGGTATTGATGTATAAAAACTGTCATTACAACTGCAATAACTTGTTTCACATGATTTTTTCTTTATTGCCTTAATTCACAATTATATCTTATTACATAACAGAGGATTTTTTTAGATAAAATAACTTGTCACATTATTTGCTTACTTTGTATTCTTACAACTGGAAGTTTACGATCAATGATGAACTCTCCACCAACAAATTGAAAGCCTATTACGCTAAGATGTTCAATGTTTGTTTTAACTACTATTGCTAAGTGGGCACCTGCTTTCCATGCCACTGGTTGACCCATTGATTCCAGCTAAAATTATACAACATACGTAATAATAATCATCATTAGTGGTGATACAAAGAGAAAAGTAACAAACTTATCAAAATAGAAATATCAAAACTTGTCTCATGACTCATTAGTGTATTCAGAGTGTATTACAGAGCAACGATTCAAAAATTGTAATTATTAATTATACCAAGACTTAAGCAAGAAACTAAAAAAAACCTTACAGTAACTATGTCATAGTGAGAACTAAATTCATGTGGGTTCAGTTCACACTCAAAGAGGACATCAACATCTAAGTCAGTCACAGGTGATGTGTCACTGGAGCCCAGTGGCAGTCCACCAGCACAGGACACCCAATCATTGATCTCGATGCACTGCATCGGCTTCATACTGCATATCCTGGATGCATTGGTGTAATCGAGCAGATCACAAAGATATGCATTCTTGGGGTTGGTGCACAGCTTGGAACTGAGTGTCGGTGTTTCTGAAATTAAAAGTTTTTCTTATAAAAAAATAAACTCTCAAATCTGTAATTTGTCTATGGCTACATATATTTAATACATCTACATATATTTTTAGTTTGTTTCGATATAAAGCATATATTAGAATTTAAACTATAACTCATAGGGCCTGTGACCAGGGTAATGAAGGTATTTCCTTCTGAATACTATAGTATACTATATTACACAAGAAAGTTATCTTAAGCATTAAAGATCCAAAAAAGATGACTGGAACGGAATACCTTTTTAGTCTTTAACTTTATCTTTTTGTAAATACACATGATATTATTTTTAAATGAGAATTAACCATTTTATATTTCAGATATATTACATATCTGAAATATTATTGGTATGGATCTTCATCATAACATTTATTCATCAAGAAAAACACCACTACAATAAATACTTACAGAATAAATACCACTTAGTTTTCCTTAAACCAGATTAAGTATATAAGCCAATTTTTTTTTGCTTACTGATCAATTCATAATTGACGCAGAGAGCGCAATAGCAATCTCCATGAATAATTGTTGATCTGCATTATTATATACCATATTATATACTGATATTGTTTTTACCGCAATATTACCTGCAGCATTTTCCGGCACTTTGCAGAATGCGACACTCGTGTTTCCGCTGAGAAATTCCAAAAGACGAGCTCTGAACGAGCGAATTCGCCAGGTCTTGATAAAAGTCATTGCAATATAAATAGGTGTAAACAACATATTCGCTATCTAATATAACTAACACCCACAGATATACGACACTCTATCCCCAACCGCTTAGATGTTGGGTGATTCCGCGTTTCAGTATCGGTTTTAGAGTTACTTAACACTCGCTACCTTAAAACTGGGTTATCGATTCTAAAGTCCATTTTACTTTACTAGGCATTTATTGAATAAAAAGCTCAAAAACAAAATACGTAAACGGGGCAGAATTATCTGTAATTGCCACTTAATTTAATATGTATGAAAAAGTTACGTTTCACAAACCAACAGTAGCAACCTTTATTTTTATTTTAATATTTCGCAGTGCACCGCGCACTTTTCATTTGGAAATTCGGGTGCAGTGTTGCCATACGGAGTATCTGTTTAATCTATGTTTGCCATTGTCAAAATGCATGATGTTTCCAGACGTTACATAAAACATAATAAGTATATTAGATTTTTTTTTAATAATTTCGCTTCGTAAATTTTACCTATTTCATGTTACTTCAACATATTATATGGCAAATTCACTAATAAATGGTAGAAATTGTTGGACACAAATAATCAATAAGACTAAAGCAAAATGACAAATGACAGCAAGTTATGCGGAGACTTTATTTTTTACAAGTATCGTCTTTTGCCAAGCAAAATATAATCGTATATTATACCAAGATTACATTAGGAGCCATTTACCTATGCACAGAGAATTGGGCACTTTAACTTTAGAATTCAGCGTCCCCACTACTTGAACCTAATTTTTAAAGGCGCTGTGTCACCTAGAAGATCTATACCTTCCTTCGACATTGAGTTGTCTGGACACCTTCAAGACCTGAAGTCATCAAATCTCCTTTCTTGGATAGAGTAATAAAAGTTTGAACGACAACATGATATGGACGACAAATCTCCACTTGTCGCCTTATTGCGCAATAGGACAGGCGGGAAAATATCGTGTACCTAATTCTTACGCAAATTTCTATTATGTGCATAAAACTAATGTGTTTAAAAATACTTTTAAGCTTATGTAAGCTTCGTCAACGTCAAATGTCATACATGTTTATTATTATTTACTTATTATAATGTAAAGATATCTTGAATTTCGTGTAGCTTCGACCGGCACCCAGGTTTTCAGCGGTGGCGACCGGGAATAATATATCTCATATAATAATTCTTACAAATTACAATACTAAATAAATACCTAATATTATGTACATAAATAGTAATTTGATATCGATTGTCCCGATACATGTTGTATAGACCAGCGTAAACTGTAAACAGAGGAATGTTTTGTGTTCTATAATAAATTATAAGCAGATGAAGATAAAGAGAAAGCAATAAATTATTGATACATGTCGGTGTTTAATAGCTTTTCGACGGTGATAATGATTTGCTGCACATATCATTTTCCACGGATCCGAGGTTAAAAGGTTGGTTAAGAAGTCAGATCCGTTCATGATCATTACCTGTCACCTAAAAACAAAATGTCACAATTAGATAGGTAGTTACTTTGAAATAGTTCTTTGTACCTAAATAATTTTTTTTGTCATTAGGATTTTTAAGTAGCAAACAATTATGCATTATAATTTGATGGGAAAAAGTTACTCATTGGCCCCATGGACATTTTTATTTACCCTTACATAGGATTGAAGGTCTGTTTGCGGTCGACAATTGATGCTACTCCTGAGGACTAATCGAAGAGCCTCGTTATATATAAGTCATATTTCACTAACATATCCTTTAAATCATAGTAAACCAACCCGGATACTACAATAAGGCAGAAATTAGTGTAAGGTTGATAGGCGTTCTCGGTGGTACTAAATTGCTTGACACTCGACTATTATAGTCTAGTTCGGACTAGACTTTCAGGTTTAGGTTAGTAACATCCCCATAGTGGACATAACGTTATGTGTTATTTATTTGTTAACGGCCGAAGCAATCTAATTAGCTGTTAAGGGGGTAAGTTTATTGGACAATGTGTACGTAATCGTTGTTATTTTTAGAACGCACATTCAATAAAACAAATGTTGATACCATTTTGCTTATTTATCGAGTGCATTTAACGTGGAGCCTTGATCGCAATACATCAATGTAAAATGTTATTTTTAGGTCACTGTGTACGTATGTATGAATATATAAGAATAAAATATATTATTTTTGTAGAGACATAATTATTCGGAAAATAGATTGAGCGTAAAAAAGTAATTCACTATGAAGTATGGCGATAGCCTACAGTTAATACAAATATTTAGAGAAATTTTAAAGATACGGAACATTTATAAAGTTTAGAATGAAAACCTAATTAATCGTGTTAAGAATATATATATTCAACATTATCTATAGTCAATAACAAAAACCTCGAACAAAATTAGGTTGCATCTATCAATCCTAGAATCCTATAGATATTGGATAGATAAGGCATGGTCCTGAAATATTGCTATGGCTGATGAAAAGGTTACGCAAGGCTTATTAACGCCATAATACTGTTTTAGCATCTTTAGGACGAAAACGACACATTTCAAAAAATCGATTTTTGAGTTACGATCATAAAAAGACTTTATACGATCATATCTATCGCTCCGTAAAAAAATATTAGTTCCGATATTGCATTGTTTTGTTTTGTTCCAGCCTGAATGTGGTGTTTTATTTTTCAATAACATTGTTATTAAGTGTATAAAGGTAATAAATGTAATTCAGGTTAATTCAGTCATTCATTCACTAATTCAATTTTTTAAAGTTATACGAATAAAAGGTATATTTCGATAAATTAATAGGGATGAATTAAATGTTAACACTCCAATCAATCAATAATTACACTAAATCACTACTTCTATACATAAATAGGTAAAACTATTTATTAAAAAACACCACCCTCTTAATCTCGTACCTGTACGAAACTTTTTTCTCTACCTGCATTTTTGTGATGTGATCTGGTGCACGTAGATGCGTATGTATGTCCCTTATGTCCGCCGCAGCGATGAGCCTTATAGACCTTATTTACCAATATCGACCTCACAACAATCGATAAAACTGGTTCGAGTTATTTACTTTGCTGTAGTCGAGCTTCCAACGGCTCTCTGAGTGCACGAACGACTTTTACACTAGCGCGTCAGATATTTTCAAAGTGACCGGTGTTCCAAAATGGAGTTGAACTTCATAACGACTTTAATAAAACACGATGTGAACCACAATGTGAAACAGTGCTTCAAAACGAAAAGGCCGTTCAGTAAGTGGAGATTTTTTTTGCAATATTAAGCTGGGGATTAAAGGGTTTGGGCGTATATTAATAATGTTTAGTTAAGTAGCTTTAATTTTTTTATTACTTTTTTTTTGTGAATATTACACAGGATACAAAAAAGCTAATAATTAACTAAGTCATATTAGGACTATTTTTACTTGTCATAATTAATTAAATATTGTAAGTATTATTTGGTTTAAGCCAATATTTATCATTCCCAAATATATCAAACCAATACACACAAAAAGGTATTAGTAAAATTTAGGACCGTTAAAATTCCAGTTCGTACGTTCCATGTTATAAATTCTAGTAGCGTCCCGTTCCGGAAGATTCTGGACGTTTAAAACCATTCATAAAAGCCTGAGAGCATTCATCCCTTTTTGACGTAGGTATGACACAATTTTTTGTCTGCGTAGGATTTAATATAATGCAATAAAAAAAAACTTCTACACCAATAGACTGCTCGTTTTTAACTCAATAACATTTGACACCTTTAGGAACACATTTTTTTCTTTAAACAAAATTAAATTTAGACAACATCTGACAGTTATCAGGTAGCTTTTACCACTAATTCCAATTCGTTAAATTCTAACTTGACCTGTTAACTTTACATAAGTTAATACCCGCTGATAGATTATTATCTATTGGTATTCTTAAATAAAATAATCTTTGGTATGCTTCTATTTCCTTATAGTGTGTTTAAAGAGAGAGTTAGTGTACATTACGTACTAAGGAGTATAGAATTTATTTATTTCTTATAGAAAATGTCAATTGGAATATTTTTTCTACTTTACACCTATAGAAAAAAAATCAAAAACATACTTGTTAGTTATTTATATTTGCAAAATATTTATCAAAACGTTCGATACTTTGTGATACAACATTATCGAAGTGTTTTAGAATATATTTTTATTAATATTCATTATCTACGAAGTTCACTGAACTTCAATCGTAGTAAACTACAGACTGTATGTACAATCAGCTGACAGCTACCAAAACTAGGATTCACTGTTTGCACATTATCTATTTACGTTAATTACCTAATTAATTGCACTTATTAGTCTTACATACGTGACTAAACTCAGTCGCCGAAAAGGACAAAAGTTCCTTGACAAATTGTTTTACACAAAAGATTTGTCAATTGAATGGGGCCTTTTATTTTCTTACCTCGAACATGCCGTCCACCTGATGGTAAGTGATCTCTGCCGCCCATGGGCTCTTATAATTTCAGACAGGATTGATATTCTATCCGAGATCGACTACAGATGCATTACTACTCATGAGTGACAAGTTAGGAACTATAGTTTAAGTTTCTCCCACTTACTTTACCCTTCAAATTTTTCACAGCGAGTGAACTGTTATAAAGTAGAAATAGGTGTGGCGATGTTTATCAGCTTCCTGATATATTGCCTGATGGGATACCGGTGAAACATAATTTTCTCTAATATTAGCTTCTTTTTATTTGATGCGTGTTTTTCTTAACATTATCCAAGCAAGTTAAAATCAAATTTCAATAGATAATTAATAATTTACTTTTATTATACAATTATCAATTTAGAATTAAATTTCTTATGTAAGCTTTCCTTTTACCGCAGCCTAGAAATACACATATCGGTTCTTCAATTTAACCCGTGGATTAGAAATTAAGAATTTAAAATAGTATCATAACTTGTATAAGGGACTAAATATTTATATGTATCGTGCTTTTTTCCAACTAATTGTTAGTTTATCACCACATAATAATCTTATTGCTTTTCTTGTTACAGTCAGTCGAAAAGAGGAAGTAATGGCTATTAGGAGTAAATTTCCCACTAAAATACCGGTAAGTTTTAATTCGAACAAGTTACAATTACGTATACATTTTATCTAATCAAGATCAAATACGAAAATCGGCACGTCGGAAAACGTTTATTGTGGTAATTCTTCCGGGTCAATTTGGTTTGGAATTCATATTATATATCTTGTTTTTCAGTTAATAGTAGAA
The DNA here is from genome assembly GCA_018247775.1 of Udranomia orcinus. Taxonomy (NCBI): domain Eukaryota; kingdom Metazoa; phylum Arthropoda; class Insecta; order Lepidoptera; family Hesperiidae; genus Udranomia; species Udranomia orcinus. The sequence goes on from DWGW01000523.1 coordinate 7,876, forward strand.
AGGTATCACAAGGAAAGAACTCTGCCAACCTTGGACAAGACAAAATTTTTAGTTCCCGGAGACATTACCATGTCCCAATTCCTAGTAATAATCCGTAACAGAATAAGGATAAAGCCGAATCAAGTAAGTGGTTACCATATTTATATTAACAATAGCACTAGCCTGACTAGATAGATCCTGTTATTGGCAAACAAAAATGGTTACTGTTAGAAAGCATTCGCTATCAAAAGGTTAATTTTATGTTAAATCAATTAGCTGTACGTTTGAACTTCAACTATCTCTATCGCTTGACGTATGTGCAAGAAGGACAGATTAAATTTAGTCTTCGTATGCGAATAATAATCATTGAAGTTATGTAAATAATTAATTACCGAGATCATAACAGTGGCGATATCAGCGATGCTAATGGATTAACTAATGTCCTAAGCGCCTTTATTAGACAAGAAATATCTGTTATAGATATTTGTAGTGAAATAATTGAACGGCAGTTGCTCCGTTTTGGAAATAACGTTAACATCAAATAAATAATCGTATGACAATGTAAGTTTGTGCTAAATTAGTGAGCGGGCGAATCTTATTTAGTCTAAAGATCAAATGACAGTTTATGGTAGCAAAATATTTACTCATTGATATCTTGGACACTGGCTTGTAAGATACTTAAACGGTTTTATTTATTTTAGGCCCTGTACCTCATAATTAACAATAGGTCGATGCTCAGTATGAGTCTGACTATGGCACAGGCATACGAAGCTTACGGCGATGAAGATGGCTTTCTGTATATAACCTACGCGTCTCAAGAGGTTTTCGGTTATCAGGACGGTGAGTTTTAAAAGTTTACTTTCTTGTAACAAAAACAAATATACTGAAAAATATGATTATATACCTACATACACAAAGGAAAAATTGACAGATCTATATTGGACAACCGTGTGGTTGTCTAATTTTTCTTATTATATTATTCGATCACTCACAACATATCGGAAATTGTAAATCACTATATTAAATATTATCTAATAACAGATATGACGGGATCGAATCAAGAAGTGGAAGTTATAAGGCATCGATTCCCAAACAAGATTCCGGTGAGTAAACTTTCTAAACATTATGTGTCTTAGATAATTAATTTAAAGATGATAAATATATAAATTTACATCAACAAATAGAGATGTTAAGAGTTTACTTATACACTTTATCCTTTTATTTCTAGTTATATGTGGAACGTTATGCAAGAGAAAAAGAAGTACCAACCCTGGGCCGTAACAAGTTTTTGGTGCCCCAGGAACTCACCATGTCCCAGTTCCTCTACATTATAAGAACGAAGATGAAATTGCGAGATTCTCAGGTAAGACACTTATTCTAATTTATTTTATTTCAGGGTAATATAGTCTTATATGAAAGTGGTTTCGTGGTGATTCGTTTTTCGTGATGATTTCACATCTTTGATTTTTGATCACGTAATGAAAAAAATATATTCTATTAGTTGGCAACCCTGCTGTTTGGAGTCAATCATGGGTAAAAGATCCTAGGGACTCAGGTAAACTATACTTAAACATATATTTATTTCCTAGGCTTTATACCTGCTAGTGAATGATCGAGTGCTCGCGAGCCACAGCATGACGATGGCGCAGGCTTACGAACAGTTTCGGGGCAACGATGGATTCCTCCACATCACGTACGCCGCGCAGCAGGTCTTCGGATGAAAACAATTGTAAGTACATCTACTTATTAGTCTTGTATTTTCAAAACAATTAAATTCAATAATGGAATCAAATGTGGGAAACAGTTTGAATGGGTGACTATTTTCTTTTAATTTAGAAACATCGATAATAGATTAAATTTTGAAGTATCTGCTCTGTGGAAATCCCGTGTTATTTTTCAATATCTTCGTAAATACACAGTGAATAAAAGTAGCAATAAACTGAGTAGGTAGCAAATTAAAAAGGAATTAATTATTTAAAGTGGATTAGTGGAATCGATGTGTTCAGGTTTTTATAGGCACCTATTATTTTATATGTATGCTTTTGAGCAAACAATATCTTTTTACTAATATTGTTTTGTCTACAAGTTTTTATTCCGCAATCATTTACTGTGTTGGAGGTAACAATCTGTTGATAAAGAGTTCAAAGCTTCACAACATAAGCTCCTGCTAAAAACATCAATAATGGATTCTTGAAGTGCATAAATATGTACTATAATAAATATTTAATGTCTCTTCTGACGTCAAATGAAAATAAATAGCTAATTAAAAGTACATCGACTTCTTTATAAGATAGCTAGCGTGTTTGTTTACATTAACTATATCAATTAAATGCTGCAAGCTGCAAGTATAAACATGAGCTGTGCACGTCTTGGTTTTGAAGTCCTTAATAGCTGTAGCATTTAATATGTAATGTCTGCTGCAAGTATATCCTAACCACGTACGAGTAAACTCAGTCATTATATACTCAATATCCCTTTCTTAGTGATTTATCCATTAGACACAAGAACTCTCGTAATTTATGTGAAAACCAAAAGTATCATCGGTTAATTTAGTCAAAGGTAAATTACCTTTGATACGATGATACGTCTGACGTTTGAATACGTCCGACTTCGGACTGATAAATGTGGGGCGGTCGTTGAAGTATCGCTCGCTAAGAAAAAAAAAACACGATTGATAACCTCCTCCTTTTTGGAAGTCAGTTAAAAATAATATGCGTTGTCTGGTCCCATCTGTAGTCTCTGGCTTTACCAAGCGCTTTTGGTTCACACAAAAGCGCTACATTCTACGGCCGCTGTTACTTAGACCAAAGATCTTGCTGTTCCAAATGTGAGTGACAAGTATTCTTGTCATAATGATCATACCATCCATCCGTAGCAGACAAGACTGTACCTAGTAATTATAGCATAAATACGTGGAAAATTAGTAATAAAATAAATCCCCGGTACACATACAATAAATATAATTTATTGACTTGTTGTTCCGATAACAAATAAATAATATACAAAGTTGTTGGTACCGTAAGAAACCAACGATTATAATATGCTAATACATACGTCAATCATTAAACAGGGGTGATTAAAATGATTAAGTATTGCATTTAATTCCTGTAGCTAATTATTGTCTTTTATACAAGTAGATAGCCCTATTCATGTGCACATAACAGTAAAATATACGATATTTAATAATCACCTAGATGTCTGCCTGACCGGATATTGATTTCAAAACCCTTTGATGTAAAATAATGTGATGAAATAGTGTGGCAAACATGTAATAATTAAAGTGTTTCAAATAGTACGGATTAGGTATTTTCTAAGAAATATTTTATGCTGTTATACAATATTCCAATGTAGTATGTTTCAATTGCATGAAAAATTAAACATACCCTAAGAGCCTGTTTCACGTTACGCTAGCTAATAATAAGTGTTATTTGTCCTATTCACACCGTATCTACGCTCAAAGGACAGGTAAACCTTAGTAGGGTCTCCTCAAAATTAGATACAATATGAATGTAATGATACCAGATGACGATTGTATAGCAAAAAGTTAACAAGCGCACTTGTCATAAATAGAAAACATCATATAAATGGTCCACGATACCTTTGGATATCTTTATTTAATAGTTTTGAGAACCGTTATAGAAATTAAAAAAAATCCGGAATGAATATTTTCCAGTAAAGTAAAAAAAATAAAATTAGAATTCAAACGTATTTTTATCTGTAAATTTGATCCGTACGTCCAGAGTAGGAGATCTAAATGGATGCTATCAACTATTACCGCTCAAATGAACTTTATTGTTTGAATCAAATTACAATACTTTGTGGTATTATCAATTTATAGGGTGATTGCCCTCTGCGTTAATCAGAGCGTTATTTAATTTTATAATTCGTGCACAGTATGTGATTATCGCCATAGCAACATTATGTCATCTAATACAATTTTTTATCTGTGTTCTGTTTTAAAAAATGTTACCGCATTTCCCGCCCAGATAATTTTTTACTGAGCTCTGGTGGCGATATCGTTATAAATAAAGGTATGATAGATAACACGACTACCCTTAAACAGACGAGTTATATGGCACAAAAAATAAGACTATTTCTAACTTATCTTTTATCTATGATAGTTTTATCAATATTATGAAAGTTACGAAAATAACTAATACATACATTTATATTATATATCTTTATTTTATATTTTTCATAAAACTACACAAGCGCTCTACATATAATAATTTTCTAAGAGAGTGGATATTATACGATATTACATATTAAAGTAACAATTACTACAAGACAGACGAGAATTCCACGTACAGCTATTTATGTCTTTGTTAAGATGTAGCCACATTTTAACAATAAGTAATTCTTTATGAACTTTAAAGACATTAAATAACTGTTATGCACAAAAATGGTCATAGCGACTTTATAAGCGGAATTGTCGTTTTTTTTTAATAAAAAGTCGGCTACGTAAGTGTGGTGGCAAACGAGCATGCAGTCCACTAAGTGCTCACAGCCACCTATGAACTCAAGTACTCAATAATCAACTCAAGATAGGAGTTCTTTCTTAGGTGGACCACAAATGTGTTGCTACCCCTGAGGACTAAATTTGAACGCCTCGCCTAAATATCACTTCTTGGCCACACCCTTCAACTCACTTAGAACGCTGCTGTTATAAGGCAGATATAGATGTGGCAGTACTGCCGACAGAGTCGAACCGGATTGTACCACCTTCAATTTTGTAGCTAGTTCTAGCTTACAAGGATAGATGATAATAATTAGTTTATCTTATATATTATACATTATTCAGTTTATTTCTAAATTACTGCGCCGTGCGCATAAAAGTCTAATCTAACTTATCTAATTACTTAGTCAATTTGTTAGACTGACTACATATAAGTCATTACTTATGTAAGTCATAAACAAATTCCCAGACCATTGGTCTATCCACACCCTTAACACAGCTGAGACAGCCATCACGGGCCCGTATTATTCCACCGAATGCAACATTATTTATGTCACAATAATAAGTTTATCTCGGGTCGTGTACAGCGCAAACAATACTGCACTATTCTCTCCACCGGCACTGATACCGCAATTTATGACTTTTCCACACTATCTGCAGGCCCCCAAGGGCCTGTTGTTATGTGAATCATATTGTCACCATATTTGTTATGTCCTATAATAGAAATTGAAAATTCAAATATAGTACATACTGTACTGTAATATAGTTTTTAACATATGCACCATACTCGTACTAAGGTCTACTATACTGAGATTAGCTATTCTTACGATTTAAAAGTTTCGATAATTTTACATTTCTCGAAACGATTAGATTACTACTTGAAATTTTACTACGGTTTTTTGATTAAAACTCTTTACATTTATTTTTCAAAGCAAATTTTTATCTATAACATCTACTTAATATACTTAGGAATTGTTTGTTGTAAACAAATATTATTTGATTTCTACACCATTATGACTATTATATAAATAATCTATGCTATTTTTTTTATAATATAAATTAATATACATGTTCTTTTTACAGGTAACGGCTCATTGGATTTTGGAATGGATGATACAAAAGAAACTGGGTATTTCTTTATCAACTTCTAAGTGTGAGCGCACACTGCACTTATAATTTATTTACTGCGCGATTGATAATTACTGTGTTTAAAACTAGTAGGGTTCCAATCGATTCTTTCAATGGCATCAAATGCCGCAGTGCCATACGTATCGCGATAAAGAACGACGGATAAGTATCTCAGTGCGCGCCTACACTTATACAAAGACTGATAGTATTTTATGTGCTTTTAACTTTGTGATAATATAAGCTTAGATTTATTTTTTTATTTTGAAACAATTATTAAAATAACTGAATTTCAATCATCATATAGGCACATAAGGACCAAGTCATATATAACTTTTCTTACTCTTGTATTTACTTTTTATTTATTTCAGTATTTAATTGGTAAGCAATTGGGTTTTAAATATATAAATATAACTAATACTATAATGCGATATAGTATAATATACCTGTATGATTCTGCTAGAAATAAAGGAGTCATATTCTTCTCACATTCCAATACATTTTGTACAACAGAAAATAATCAACAAACCCATAAACAAATTACATACCAAAGATATTTTTTTCCCAAACATCCACCATACTAATTAATATGACATTTGACATTAAAGTTGTAAAGTCTTGCCATGCCTAAAGATATTTTTCATAGTTGCGTCGTAGTGTGACAAGTTTAGCCCAGCTGTATAGTGTGGAAAAAATATTGAATGAATTCATGTCATTATGTTTTCTTATATGAAGCAACAATTATTAATTTTTGTTGACAGTTGTTTAAATACCTCTTTTAAACAAATTGCTGTTTCAGCACGTATTTCTATATAAAGTGTGCAAAACTTTGAATAGCCAGAATTTTTCTATTGCGATATGTTTTAAACAACTAATTAAAAAAAACTAACAACGTTACATTTTAAATTTCAACTGTAATGTCTAAGAGTAAGAATATAGCATGATTTCAGACGATGTAATGAATTTTTTCTGCGGCGGGCGTACAAAATTTTCATGTCTGTACAGTAACTGTTACCATTTTACGATACCAATTTGTTCTCTCTTACAATTGTAGCATACGTAAAATATTCTTGAGTTTC
>DWGW01000524.1:0-14513 GCA_018247775.1 Udranomia orcinus
GCGTGCAAAACAGCGCGCTGTGCTAGGCTTTGCATAACCATTTCACACTACGTGTAGTCATCTTGAAAACGGTATGACTCTGGAATATATAAACCATTTACCTACATAGTACACTGGGACGCGCGCCAGCTTCCTGTAACGCTCTTTATTTGCAAGTATTCAGCGCCGCTTGAGTTTCCAGCCACATTATATTGTGTACAAGTTGTTTGAGCATCTGCGAGTAGCGATGAGAGGATAAGAGAGAGCGTTAGGCGGAGAGGTGTGCCTGTGAGGCGGAAATTGTGTTGAAAAGTCATTCTTTAAACGTTGTGAAAGTATTTTTAACTCTGAGATGGTGAACGATTCTGTTTATGTGGAGAAAGTAGTCACTGCCTTCAATCAAAGCAAGACACAATTGCTTTTAAAGTACCATAAAGTCTAACAGCCAATTGGGACACCTTGTATAGCAACATACAGGTGTTGGGACACCATACGAGCATGAGCAGTATACGCATTTTTGATTTACAATCTAGATGGGTGCTAATTGTGTCCCATTGGACATAAAGGACGTGAGTACGAGACGTTATGAGGACGTAGTTATAACGCCTCGTTCTAGTATTTATGTTTAAAGAAGCATCCTTCAAACGAAAACAGCAGTTAGAAAATTGTTGTAAGGCAGAGATAGGTTTGGGTTAAGTCCGGGTTTGAACTATATAATGTCCTACCCCCTAAACTACATCTTCATTTAACGTTCAGTATCTTGAATTTTCAGCCATATTTTACAATAAAAATTCGCAATTATTAGCTTCAACTTGTAGACACATTAATTAAGGAGATGCTGTCGCCACTAATCCTATGCGACTTTTCCGGGATACTATATTCTATCATGATAGGTTTTATGTGACAGTTGATGGTCTGCAGACCAGGTCTCCAATGTCTTATGTATGGAAATTGTAATTGAATGTGAGGAGCTGCAGTATTTTATCTTATTCAAAGCATTGTGTGCTTTAGATTTGAACATAATACTAATCTGCATATAATTAGGTATCGATATAACAAAGTTAGGCTACAAATAAAAATACTACTTTCAAAATTCAAATTGTAAACGATTTCAACATAATAGGCTTTACCACTCCTTTCTTTTCGCGCAATCATCTCTGAAATGAAACTGTGCAAGCTAGAACGATTCTGAAAACGTTTTAGGACGTAAAAATTTTACAAATTGAATTTTCAGTTATCGTGTAATACAAAAACAGTAAGTGTTTATTTCATCGTTTTATTTTTTTATCTACGAAAATAAGTTTATTTTGAGTTAGCATTTATTATTTTCTTTAACGGAAGCATGTATCTAATCTATTTATTAAAGTCTGACTTTTCAATGTAAAAAATTTTGAACATATAAAATAATCGAAACGTATTTCATATGTTACGGATAAATGAAATAAAATCCAAAATATTTATGCTTTATCCAATTCAATGTTAGAGTTCATCGAATTGCAATACGCAAGTCATGTTTAATGAATATTTTATCTGCATGAAAATTCCAATAATTATACATAAATATTCTGCTTTGTACCGTCTGGTAAACTGTGACCGTTTAGTCGTTGTTAATTGTAATAAATGGCGATTTAGCTACAGTTAGATCGCATTGTGGCTCACATGATTTATTTATTTATTTTATTTCGAAATAGACATGTAGGTACAATTTAGTAATTGGAATATATGCCTTCTACCTTAGTTTGCACTGTGTTGTAGAAGACAGTGTCTTGATATTTACTACAGTCACATTTTGTACTACATTTACATTGCAAAGATCGTAAATAGCCACCTTAAATACATTGTCTTTAGCAAATTCCAAGTACCCAAGACATCTACAAACAAGAAGTTTCGAAATGTACCATTTATGTTCAATTAATATTTTATGTAGGTGAATATTCCACGAGTTGTACATGAATATTGCTGCCAGTCCGGTAAACTGCGACCGCATCGGGCCATCAATTATGTCGTTGGCGATCTAACTCCAGCTCATCCGCCATTTATTACAGTCACGCCGTCCACCGCGGAACCGTCACGCGTTGACGAGCCAAAACCACCTTTCAATCCTCGCGATAAGGATTAGGAGCCATAAACAGGCGTGATACAGTCGGGCGTAAGCAATCATCAATTAGATCGCCGAACAAATCATCATTAGCTGTTACAACGATGACCGCGCGTTTGTTGTCTGTCCGCGCGACTATTAATCTTGATCGTTTTATAGTTACGCTGTGGTAATAAGTTTTTATATTATAGCCGAGTGGATCTACTTCGGAAGCAAAATACAAGGTTAAATTGACGATATGACAATGAAAGTGCAAGCTATGTGTTTTTATATATCGGTTATTTAAAACGTTTTGGGACGAATGAACTTTAGCCAATGGATAGTAGTATAAAATATGTTTCATATGTATATGTGTGTGTGAGAGAGAAAGTACTAAGAGTAGACTTTAGTAGGAATACATTTATTTTAAGACTTTAAAAAAATCGATTTGGCCAATCTTCAAATTTCAATCTCAATACTTCGAAATGGTTACACTACACTGGCTACTCGATAAAAATAAGGATAGATATAACACGAGCGATCAGAAAAACACGATAGTTTATTTGACAAAACCCATCTTGTAACTCAATATCAGTCAGCAAAACTAGAATTTCCGCCGAGGGCGGGCAAATAGAATGAAACCTGCGACACCACACACCCACAATATTTCAGCGTTGCCAACGAAGGATATTCCAGTAAAATGTCAATATGTCGATGCGGTAATCTTGTAAAAATCATAGCTTGGTGTTGAGTGAACACTAAAATATTCGTAAATCGTAAAGATTATTCTGTATTACAAACTTTAAAATGTACGTATATTTGAAGTGTTCAATTATATTGAACAAGCCGTCGTCGCATTGGTGATCTCTGGTGGTATAGTGCGGTTTACCTCTGATGTTGCAAATGTGCAGGAGGCGGTGACCACTTACCATCAGGTGACCTGCCCTTTCGCTAGGCTTAAATCGAAACAAAAAATATTTTAATAAATAATTAATAGTAAACAAATGTGAACGAAAATCTCAGAAATACCAAAAAGGAATGAAGGAAGATCAAAATACACACATGTCGTGTACAAGGCTCAGGGCGTTGCATCAGTCCAATCAACCATTAACTACTTACCTTATACCGTATTTCCTGCTTCCGACTCACCGACATTTCAGCTTATTACGACCGTGCGATAAACCATAAAACATATCGCGCCAGAATGTTTTCCGCAGAGCAATGTTATCTTCGAAACCGGCAATCAACGAGCTGATGGAACGTCCCCAAAAAGGGGCAATCTCAATTTGGTGGGGATTAACACGACGCGTTGATCCGGCGATACGTCATTGTGAATCCAATCTGTGCAAATTGTACCGATCCGTTTTGCGGGCCAATCCAACAAATACGTACATTGTATTGTACCAATGATTGTTGGCTTAGACAATAGATAACAATCGACTGTAGGGACGGTAGCGGATCATCTTTGTGCCTGAAATTGATTTAGAACTTAAACTTTTCTTGACTGAATTTAAAGTGAGAAGAGACGAGTTGAAATAACGATTACATCCCATTATTGTACGTGCAATTTTAAGCGGATAAAAAGTTACGATGTGATGATTGTTACGATGTTATAGTCAAATGAAATCTCATCTCAATCCATGCAATGCGATACTGAATTCGTATTGCATTAGTTGAAACGGCTTATGCGGTACCTAATGTAACATGATTATACTATGTGTATCAAAAGCCATTCTAAAGCAACATAAGAATGAACAGTATGTAGATAAATAGATTAGGTAATCGTTATAGTGAAGTTTCTAATTAAAATCGAGATTTAGCGAGAAATAATTTAGTATTAACCTCTAAATATTTAGCCAATTCCAAAGTTTCCTTTTTATGGATACTAGGAGTAGCTTAAATGCATTTAAGGGTCTTCTGAACTAAAGAAAAATGGGCATTAGACTAAGAAAAATATGACTAATGAAAAACAATCCTTGGGAAATATAATTAAAGGGGCAGAACATTTATTACTTCGAATGTAATCAACGGAACATGTTCTTAGGTTACGGACAGGAAAACACCGATCTATTGAAGCATTAACCTGACACAATGGTTGTAGAACATTACGAGGTTCAACTTCTGAATCACCACCACCTACCGCTACCTTGTAACAGCAGTATTCTTGCTGCTGTTTTCTCGTTTAAAGGTTGTGGGAAAGGAGACATACTTAACAAAGGCGTTCCAACTTAGTCTCCATGGGAAGCACCACATCTGTGATCGACCAAGGAAAGAGCTTCGATCCTATCTTGGATTGATTACTAGTCTTAATGGGCGGTAGTGATTCCTGATTTATGAATAATAAAAAGACAATGAAAAATTGTTGGGTTTCATACCTTCAAAACTACTCGTTTTATTGTATCTGTTCGATTCGCTAAGCCTTTTCCCGTTTCAATTTTCTATTCATCTAATCTTTGATATTTCTTTTCAACATATTCAATTCGTTACGTTGATTTTTAAAACATAAAACTTTATTTATTTATTTATTTTATTTATACTCTTTATTGTACACCAATATATAAACGGACAAATACAAAATAGAGAACATGGCACATACAATAGGCGGTCTTATCGCTAAACGCGATTTCTTCCAGACATCCCATGGAAGTTTAGAGTTGTAGTAAACTGAATAAATATATAGAGGAGGTGCACAAACAAGATCGGAGAGCAGTATAGAAAAAGCAGTAAGTGTATAAAAAGTAGCTGTGAAGCAAAAGAAGAAGAGAAAATATTCTTCCTTTTATAGTTCTAAAACGACTACGCATCGAAATAAAAGAATAGGTAAGTTAATCATGAACATACGAGCAGTAAACAAAAATAATATAAGCAATAACGAATGATAGATATGGTATTCATTAACAAAGTTGGAGAATTGCTCCCGTAATGCGAATAAATACAACCAAATGAAGCGTGAAATATTTGGCTTAATCAACAGCCCGCATGACATTATGACTCGGACAGGAAAAGACGGTTCAATTTCCGAAGCGTTCGGCCGAAACAATCCAATAATAGCGCGTTTCGATCGTTCCGAGTATATCCGACCCGGTTAGGCTACCTGACATGCAACATTAATGGACCCATCAGGCCACTTGTTTTAAATAACTCTGCAGTGTTGCCAACTCCGTACTGTTTTCCCCTTATAATTTATTCAGAATCGCCTAAAATACAGAACGTAGACAAACTATTTCAAAAACTTCTAACAGTAGTCGGCCCATCGCTGCCGTTCTAGTATCCATTATTACTTTTGTCTAGATCTGGCGATATTTTTATACACCTATTGTGTATTTTGTCTTAATATTTTTCGTTTATGCGGTTTTCGTCTTGTTAAGATTATTTTCCGTGTGGTTCCTCGAATGAGGCTTATTTTACGACTTAATCTTACCCATCTCTAAAGATAGTAACTTTCATATTTATCTATTTAAATTTTATTATACAAATATTCATCAAGGCACAAAAGGCGGACTTAATGCTAAAAGCATGCTCTACCAGTCAACCGTTAGAACGAACAGAAATCTAGGAAGGCAGAGACTTCTATTAAATCTTTCCAGAATTTTCGATTTTGTTAACAAATGGTCTTATCGTAGTTTAGACTTTGGAGTCAAATACAAGATGTTAGCTGTAAGTTTACGACAGCATACATGTGTGGCTAAGACCCACAAAGCTAGTAACCGAGCCAATGTTGGGTTTGGCAAGGAAATATGATGCACAATAATCTTCAAGTAAAGCTATTGGATCCTGTCAAGGGTTCTAAGCTCCAGCACAACTGCGACTTGGTATTGTCGAAATGGTTGCCAAGAGTTACCAAGTCACCTCTGTTTTATTTATAGACCACTTGATCATCACTCCGTCTTCCAAGAATACAGAATACATGCCATTACAGAAGAACGATTTTCCAACTAACAAATAACTTTGCGGATATAATTGAAACTTACTGCTACTCCAATATTAATTATTTTACTACCGAGAAATTTGCTCTGCTGCAGTACGGGATTAAAGTTAGAAAATGGAAAATGAAAATGAGAATCCTTTGTCAAAAGGCTTACCTAAGTTTAATATGACAAAATTATTACATAACCTACATAAAGTTCTTTATTGTAAAGCGTAATATGAAGATAGTAAAAAATATTTTGCATTATACAAAGTAATATGTCATATTTGTACCAAAAAATACTTTAACAAATCTGCATAAATAAGAAAACGAACATAAGCAAGTGCCTTATAAAACCATTGTCATTTTTTTCTCTTGTAAAAACTTAATTATAATACTCGTACCAATATATTTACGTTCTCTCCGTCTATTTCATTATATACTTAACATGTTATATAATAGGTAATATCCACTTTAGTGAATAGCAAAAACTCTTAAAATGTATGAAGATTCTTTACAGATTCGAATCCAGCATGAGGCTAAAGGTTAAAAATGAAGCAAAAGGAATAATAACTTATCCGAAAAATCGCATATTGAATGTCTTAAGTATGTTTTAAATATCAAAGGGCTTGAGTAAAAGCAGCAGACAGTTCACTAATCTATCGACACTCCATTCAATTTGATTAAGTAATGAGGTGAAATACAACATGACAGTTATATAATCTGCACTGGCAAAGCAGAGTGCTGTGTGCGATAACAGGCTCAGAGACAGCGTAAAGCGTAGGCTTAGCGCGTGCTATCGGCGAACGCACGCTTCTATAGTCAATCTAGACGTCAATATAGACGTGCATAGCAAACGATTTTATACATTTAAGCTAAGTTTAGACTACGACAGAAATTGCGACATGAATGGCAGACACTAATTTCTGTACTGTTCACATTTCCACTGAATTCATACACCGCTGATGAGGTACTATTTGTAGTGTGACAATAAATTTCGCAGTTTAAGAGACTAGTCATAGGAAGACACTCGGTATGTACACAGAGTGTATTTCGTATAATGTCGGAGTCTTGACCATTAAACCTTCGCTAATATAACAATTATAAATCTGTTTTTAAATGTAGTAATATTTAGATGATCATTTCTTTGTATCATATATTATAGAAAAAGTCCTCGAGTGGTGACCACGTCTTGGCAAAGGAACACAGGTCGCCCGAACACGTGGACTGATAAACTGAAGAGTGGGATACCGATGAATTCAGAGGACACGGGCTCAGTCTATAACTAACAGTGAACTTATCAAAGCTAACAGAAACATAATATCTTTGTAATATTAAGAGCCAGAGAAATAACCTGAATATTAAAAACATTACTCGAAACTTAACATATCCAAATATCAAACAGTAACGTATATCTTTAAAACAAACGCTCCGAAACTAAATATCATTAGTTACTTTAGAGAAGCACATCAGGATATTATATTGCCATAAGCAGAGCGTGCAATGTGTGATAGTAAGCCTAGAGACAGCATAAGCACGGGGGCTTACCGCGGACTATCACAGTGCACATTTGTTCAGACTTCCACATACACACTAACACTAGGGCTTATTGTGTGATGTACTAAATCTTATTGTATTGTAATTTGATTTATTTTACACCATTACTGTACCATTTTGTTTATTTATACTTTATGAAACATATTATTCATTAATTAGACTATGATGACAAAGGTAGAAATTATATTAGAATTCTCAGCCAGTCAACCTTTGAGTGAACGGTAAAGAATTTTTTTTAACCAAAGTGAATAATAAATATTTACAATTATTTTCATTTAAACTTTATGTTGAAATATTAAGAGTATATCCGATAGCAATAATATTTATTTTTTGTTAATTAAAAATACCTGTCATACTAATTACAACACTGAACTTAAAATCGTTCTGATTAGATCAAGAAAAGTAAACTTAACACCAAACCGTTTATTGGCAAGATAGAAATCTATTAAAACAAATCGTACTGTAACTAATTCGACGGTCAAATAAATAAAATTAGAGTCGCACAAACCACTATAAATGTAGTGCAAGAGATACTAAACATTCAACTAAAGCACTATAAATTGACCTGCGTTGGCATCTCTTATAATCAAGACCATTAAAGCCGCCTGATAATAATTTCAAAGATAATGCTCTGGTATGAATCTGCCACTGTTTGGTTAAGACATTTTAGTTTTATGATGTACTACTAGGCTAGTCGCAAGCGGAAGAGAATCTGTGAACTTTGTTTATTCAATAGGTATATATTTTTTCCTATTAAATCGTTCGTATTTTACCTCTACCATCCAAATATTTTGTAATATAGTAATAGTTGCTATACTTTAACAATATTTATTTTTATTCTGTTCACTATTCAGTTTCAAATTTAAAACTAAGTGTAAAAATCACCTACAAATTTCTTTGCATTGCAGCATATCGATTTTATTTATATTAATACTAACAATCCCTGCGGTAAATAACATATAAATGATAATAAATTACCTACTATTATATGCAGATGTGAAGCGTAGTTGTTAAGTATGAGGCCTAGTGTCCTCTTCAAAGTTAGATATGGTTGTATTAGTTATAATAGGTACTAATCTAACTTGAAATGATGAAACTAGGCTTCTTTAAAACTTTCTACTAGAGTGCTCCCGTTAACAGTCGTATCCACTAAACTAAAAGAGAAATATATGTACTTAAAGCTTCTTAACAATCGAACAATCGGCGCAGTCTTGTCGTGAAATGAAACAAACTTATAGCAAAAATGTATGGTACATGAAGCTGAAGGAGAAGAAAAAACAGAAGTACTCATACAAGAAAATGATGTTACAACGCAAAATCATTTATCATTTCCGTTAAGGGTTCTCTGCAAAACATGAAAAGATAAACATTTTTATTACACAATAGGTGGATACTGTAAAATAACCACTCAACAATGACATTGTGCGGATGCCCTATTTCCTCGGTAATAACTAGCAGACTGCGCTGGACAATGAATAGGCTCGGGAAGCCGCTTCCTATTCAATACGTAAGACTGTCGCGCAAATATTTCCACAATCTTTTAAGGAATTATAAATGCAAAAATATTTCCGGACATCTTACCCTTACGTACTTAAACTATCTTAGAGACAAACTGCGCATAATTTTCTCTACGAGCCTGACATTCAAAAAGCTGGAGGTAAATAAACAGCACTTGTATATCAACGCAGCCGTCTCATCTGGAGCGGTGGCGAGCTCACGTTTTATAAGAAGCTCGCTTTATAAACAACGTCTGCGCTGTTTACGTTGACTCCATCGGCCAACCGGAGACCGGGAAATTTTACATTAACTTCACGAAACATTCGCGACTAATAAACTTTATGACTTCATCGTTATAGTGCCAATATTTAAAAGTCACAGACACCACGACAACGTTCTTTTAACTTGGAAGCAAATGTACTAATTGCAATATTTAGAAGTAGAAGTTACACGTTAGCATACTCTCCAGATCACAGTATAGAACATTCTATTTACACGACTATGAAATGTATCCTGAGGTTTCAATTTTTTATATTTAAAGAACACATTCGTCAAATGCAGGAGGTAGTAATCATTCCGCCAGTCAGCTCGTTTGCTTTATTAAAAAAATCATATCTTGCCAAGTGATGTATGTTTCTATTGCTCATATTTCCATACATATGCCCATACCTATATACAATCCCTGAGAAACAAATGCAGTAGCACGAGACGATGTCGAAGGTCTTCAAGCTCTATTTACGCAAAGAATATGGAAGCATAAGTGTGCGTGACTGCGCGCCTGGTATTCACAACTTATTATTACATGCATTCCTGGAAAAATAACCCAAGCAGGAACCGACTATTGAATGTTTTCAAGTTGCTCGGAAAGCAATGAGAATCTATTTTTGAACAGCGAAGTACTTTATGTGACTTGCGCAATCTTTTCCTAAGAGTGGAGTACCGTTCACAAAAGAGATATTTAAAGGCAGGTCGAGTGGTATTCACCTGAGTTTTCAAATTAAGGCGCATCTGTTCAATCTTCGATGTTTAAATAATCTTTAAAAACGTATACGCTCCTTGATTCCCGTGTGGGAGTTCGTGACCGTAAGGGGATACATTATCTAAACTTGTTGTAAAGCAAACAAGATAAGACGATTCTGCCTTGCGTTGTGTAGCGTTATCAGATTACTTAATAGGTACTGTCGTTTTTATGTGTTTAAGCTACGAAATATTATTATAGTAAGGAGGTCAACGATCCACGATAATAGTATAAAGGGGTTCTGATGACAGTGATCGATTGTTGGGAAGAGCTCAGCTTATGCAAACATCTTCATGCTGGGATTGAAGTCAGAAAAATCTACGGCTGAGCGATTTACCTGTGCGACAGCGCAAGACGGATCGAGGAATATTTATCATCGTTGTCTCAAATAACCTCATAGATGATAGACAAACGATAGAGTACGAAATATTTTATCTCGCAAACCTAAATCTTGAGCGAACAGACAAACCGCTATTTGTTATTTCCGAAATATAAACTTCCACTCGAATAAATAGAATGGCAATTTAAAGACATATTGCCCAAAGAATGGGGCCGTGCAACGACCATGGTTCATTTAACTTGATCTAAATACTGACGTTGTAGTAAATATAAATATTCTGCACATTTAGAATGTATTAATGTTCTTGGTTCATGTTTTATGGTATTTTTCTTATAAACAGTAAATAGATGGAACTTTATTGTAAATAATGATCTTTGGCAGTGTTTAATCGTGGAAATCGATTAGTTATTTATATATGAATAAGTATCTATCTATAATTTAATATTATAAGATAATTTAACCTTTCAGGGAAATGGCCTTAATAAACATGTTTATGTGTATGATCTTAATGAAAGACGAATACGAAAGTCCTTCAGTGTTTTTAATTAAGATAAGATGTAATTAATACAATATTTGTAATCATGATTCAGGCATATAATTAAAAGGTTAAGTTTAATATGTTGTTTTGAGTTTCAATTTTATTAGTACACGCCAAAGCATATTTCTTAACTAAGAGATAAAATTAATATTACTGTAAATTTTCCCAGTCTTTCCAACTTTACTCTAGCCAATTAATTGGCTTTTATTAAATTGTATTAGCTTTATAATTAAATTTTTATATCGTTATGAAACTAGCACAATTTCAAACATGTTTTTATATTCATATCATTCTATAACAAGTAAATATAAAATAACTCGAAGATTGAGGAACATACAATTTATTAGGATTAGGAAAAATAATAATTTTACATTTCTAGGAAATCACATCTGCTATACCGTAGTGGAGTGGTGGGTGGTAAGTAGATAAGGTAGGTAAGGTAAGCGTTGGAGCCTTCGGAATCGAATCAAGAAATGTACTACCACTCTTAATCTATTTGAACTTCACAATTCACAATAACCAATAGATACCATTATACTCGTATATGGGATTCCCACGAGTATCTATATGACCCGCAAGTTTTGGCATGAGTAGATTTAATATGTTCTGTTCTGGTATCTTTAGTAGTTACTAAACTAAAAAGGCCTCACAAAATATGCATTTAAGTAGCTTTTGCAGTTGTGTGCGGTGTACGTTTAGTTACGAGAATATTTACTACCTAGACTACGTTTGATGATCGACCCATACTTAGTATGTACAGGGCAGATTTCTTTTAAAATGTTCTTTTCCTAGATTGGGTTTCCTAATTCTTTATCAAATTGAAAAGTCACTTTAGATTTTTAAAAGAAAACCACTGTTTAGTAGTTACATGGCTAAATTTGTACTACTAATCAGGATTGGCCATCTTGATTTATGTGGTAAATATGTATAAAGTTATTTTGTCGTTAATGTGGCTCATCAGTACTTTAATTAACAAACTAGTTGACTTGGAAAATATTAAAATTAGGTATTAAATTTTATATTTAATTAAAATTCACACAATTGGCACTTGACACAATTCACGCAAATGCAATGCAATAAATATATAAATAGTCTAATAGCCATAAGTAACAAGCAGTTACTTAACCGTTATCCAAATAACAAGGGAAATAATGTAGCAACGGACCGCGACTTCAGTATGACTGATTGTAAGGACAATTTACTAGCTAATATATTAACAATAGCGGTATCTGGCAGGGTAATGTGGCTGTAAGGTCCCTCATTGTTGCACCCAGCGAACCACGGAGACGATGGTTGCGCCACAAGCTATATGTAGAAGATATAATAACTAGTACTATTAGTACGAAAAAGTTTGGCTGCAACCCTATGAAGCCATAAGTATGGCCTACTGCTGGGCATAGGTCTCTCGCATTCGGGGTAGATCTAAAGAATACTGGATGTTTCTGGCAGCGTGGCAGTGTACTTACGAGTGTATTTAATCATAATAAAATTTGGCACATTATTATAATATAACTACCTATATTAAAGTAGCATTGTAAAAACAAAAGAACGTGTTGTTTATTGTTTTTGACCCATTGCAAATAACAGCACTATCGTTCGGTTAATCTATTCCTTATAATAGTGATGTAGGTATAACAGAAGCGTGTCGCTCGTGAATGCATCGCAGTTCCTCGCTCGTAGTACAACAAGTACCGTTTGCAATAAATCGCCCGTCGACACCGAATACACGGACTAGTCGTAAAACCGAGCGACGACAAGGTTTTAATCGCAGTTTATGATATTCCCATGCCGACGTCGATATCTTGCGGTTGAGCGTGCGGCCGCTTCATCATCTTGCGGCCAAATCGATTTTATTGAGATTACGCTGTTATTCGTAATCATATACCTACCTACGTAGTATATGTGTTATATTATCAATGCAAATTAAGTAAGTAAGGATCACTCCAATTTTTTTTTCATTTTTTCCAATTTTGCGGTAAATTTTTGTTGGGATTACAGAAATAATTAGTGACGAAAGTTACTAGATGTTTAATCAGATTAATTATTATAAATCCTAAACTTAACCCTATAAAAATAAATATTTTGCAAAAGAAATAAGGAAACAAATATTATTGGACAATCAACGGTAACAACAATAAGAAATATATGCAACGGATTTGTTGTCGACAAAAAGAACTTAAATCCCGTTTGAAATTGATGAACTGTAGCCATAGACAACAAGCAAACGGTTCAAAGTTAGAAAAAAAATTAATCCATCTGTAACACCTAAGATTCTTCTATCATCACTGGGGTTACGGCATTAATTTGACGATAGTAATAATAGCAATGATTTTGGGGGACAATAATTTGTTTTCGCTACAAACATTATGCATGCACAATCCCGTAATGTCTTTTTGATGTTGACTTTCGTTGCGCAATAATTGCAGTCACTGTTGTTTGCGTAACACGATTCAGGAACGTTAATTTTCCTCAGTTGGGGACAGTTTGAACTTTGTACAGAAATCTAGTTTCTAGGAGTCAATTTCGTGGAGTCAAACGGAGTATTTCATTAACGTTTTCATGTTGGAGCTAGTCTTGCGTGGCGCTGACGAGGTTTCGCTTTGATTAATTTATTCTTATTTATATAACGATTGTTTATACTGTAGATGAAGTCTGTTTATATAAACTAAGTAATCTTTTACTAAGATTTACTTTTATTCTAGTATATATCTATACTAGCTAGGAAATGAACTATTTAGTTTTTTTGAGTAAAAATATAAATTAGATTATGTTCCTTGCATTAGTCATTTTATAGTAAACATATTCCCAGGTTCTTAGCTCATTGTAACTAAATTCATAATAATAGTAGTAATAATAATTCTGTTAGTTTGGTTGTTGTTTTCTTTTGTGTTCATCTAAATCGCCCATAATTTATGTATGATAAAATTAGTAAAAAAAATGTAATTTACTATTGGGTTAGAGTTAATTTTGGACAATACGAACAATTTGTAAATATTTTATGTTGAGTGGTAAAAATATTTTATAAAGTTATGAGTAAATTATGAAGTTTTTTTATAATGTGCCTATGTTAGAGCTGCTCTTGTACGGAGCTCACGATGTTTCTGTTTGATTAATCTTTTCCAATTGTGTAAACATAGCCACAGTTTAGTTAAATTAGGATTTTTACTCACAAATTAGTCTCTTAAGACATCAAAAGCACCCTTTTGAATAAATCCAATTCACAAGTGAAATAAAAATAATAAAATACTATATTTTCATAACGGAATAACTACAAATAGAAATAACAATGAAGTTATAATTAAAAATATTATAACTATATTGTTATTTCTATTGAAAATTAACAATAAAATTCAAATAACGTAATACTAAACCCACGAGGTTAATTCAAACGTTTTGAACGCTGAACGGTAATTACTTAATTAGAGATTGTTTATTCAGCGAGAAGAATTTTTCATTATTGTGTTACCATAGAAATGTTATTTATAGTTTATAGTATTGTTTTTTACAAAAGGAAGTAACCTTTTCAAACGCGAAGTCTATCAATCCTTGAAAATAATTATGCATCATAATATACCTAAGTTTTTTTAAGTAAGATATTTA
>DWGW01000525.1:0-14494 GCA_018247775.1 Udranomia orcinus
GGACTACGATTCATTTTAACAAGGCTAGGCTATGATACCTTTTTCGTTTCTCTATCATTGTAACATTAAAATTAACAATAATTATCAATTGCAGTTTTCATATTCCTTAGCATCAAACAATGACTGTTGATTGGAAAATGAAGGTTTAAGGAATTAAATGAGAATAATCGATAGCATACATTAGGTAAAGGTTATAAATTCAAAGAATTGTTTTCTATTTAATATTTTTTTTTAATTTACGAGTATAACCTTTCATTTCATGAACATCAGGTAGCTCTCACGGGCATCGCTAGGGAATTTCGAAAAATTTGTTACCTCGAGGAATTAATTATATTGAGGCTCATTATATTAAGGTAACTTTGTATAATATTATCGTTAAAGAGGTGAAATAAATTTCCTGTTCCTTAGATTATTTTGTCGGATCGTACATGTTGCAGTGATTTCAAACTTTTTAAAATTTAAATTGTATCTGTAAAGGCCTATTTCTCACATCTTACGATGAATGCCACTAACAATGCTGACGATACCAGCATACGAGTATCAGCGCCTGCGAGATCCACAGACTTACCACTATCCACGAAACGTATTTGTATAAGCTTACTCTGAACCTGTGGTTATCTTAGTTTGGTTGGTATTAGAAGTGAATTCCAATCCAATTGCGATCCTGTTCCGACATTTTTTATGTCAACTAGACACTGCAAACAAGATCGGAATTGTGTTGACACAGATGAGAATGTTTGTCCATCCCGTTTGACCGCCGGCGTTCGTTTGTGGTGGACTGTGACGTAACAGGTAATAGGAGTTACGGCACTGCATACGGTACGTGGAAATAAAACACAGAACCTATTAGCAGAGTTTGCGTATTTTCCGACGCTTGTATTCTGCACAGTAGCAACCAAGTAATCAAGTCTACAATGTTCAATATTTGATTATACTTTATATTATCTTTCGTTTAAAAAAAACTTAGTAGATCGTAAAAAGACTATAGCATCATATCTATCGTTCATTTTTTACATCGTCTTTTGTTTTCCTCTGTATCTATAGACGTTATTAAAGAATCTGGTTTGTAGTAGATACTCTTCTATTCTTTTGAAAAATCTCATTTTGCTTAATAATTTTTATATAAACGCAAAGCCCAAATAATTTGGAAATAAAATAATTATTCATATGCGTAATCTCAATACACGTGGGAATTCTCATATGAACAAATGTTTTTCTGCCGAGAAATATATTAAAAAATATATTGGCTTAGGGAAATGTGAATGTGAATATGTGTATAAGGAAACTTGAATGGAAAAAATATTCTCTAGAATACTGGCACTTCGTGGAAAATGGGAATTTTAATTGTTATTAACTCGTGCGATTATCTACTAATACATTCTGATATGAGACCTACTACACAAAAATGCACTATAAAATTGTTATTTATATTTATTTGTATTTCTTGAACACAAGTTAACAAACTTAGTTTGTAAGTTAATATGAGATTTCATGTCTACTAAAGAACATTTTATCATTTATTTACATAATAATGCAAAATGTGTGGTCGCTTTTGTGTTGGCATCAATTTTTTTGTTGAGTTTCGAAAGACAAAGCCACGTTACAACTGTCTAGGTAAGGCTTAGAATACAGGCTCCAACGAGCTGCACCTACGGATAGATGGATATATATAGAAAATAAACTTCAATGTGTCGCTGAAATTATAGAAACGACATTTTTAAGTTTATTTATATTATCAATTTATCTCTCAAAATTATAAGTATTGTTTTTTTAGAATATTTGAATCCTTTGACGAGTGTCAATCTTATTCTTTTATTTTTCTACGCTAAAGAATACTAAGTATGATGATATATTTATATATCGCATCTTTAGGACGAAAACGACACATTTCAATAAAATGATTTTTGTGGTACGATCGTAAAAAGACTTTATACGATCATATCTATCGTTCCGTAAAAAATAATTAGTTCCGATATTGCAGCTTTGTTCCGTTCCAGACTGAATGTAGCGTTTTATTTTTTACGGAATGATAGATATGATCGTATAGTTTTTTTACGATCTTAACTTAAAAAATAGTTTTTTTTTTTAAATGTGTGGTTTTCATCCTAAAGGTGTGATATGTATTGGTGTAAGCGAACGTAACTATCGTATCGTTAAAGTACCCGAAGGCCTTCGATAGGACTTTAACGATTATCAAGTTTCGCCGTCACGAAATCCTCTCTTACAAAAACTTTGGGACTCCTTCCTCCCTTTTATCCTCCCGTTAATCTGTTTTATCTTTCTCGTATTTAAACTGTTGTTTACTCTTTATACAAATTCCAACTTTTAACCCCGAGATAATCCATCCATTTGAAATCGGTGACAAATTTAAACAAAATGTTAATGCTTAGTTTTACTCGCTATATTGTCTATGCTCTATTTACCTCTTATCTGTAGAAGTAGAAGTCTGTTCTGTAGAAGTGTTTTTAAATTTCGAAACGTTTCTCTCGGCTTATAATTTTTAATAACCGAATTTCACCATAGCGTAAATTTAAGTCACGTTTTTTTATTTCTTTCTCTGACGATATCCTATATTACCAAAGTAATTTTAAAATCCAAATAGTTTTATTATCGAGTTTCACTTGTCCCAATTATGAAAAGTAATTTAACCACCAATACATGAAGGGAGAATTTCAGTTTGAATCCGAATTAACATTTCCTTAATTTCGTAGTTTTTCAAATGAAAACTATTTGTTTATCATTTGAAAAACAATTTATCAATAATTCGTATGTTCTCCTTTACTTTTTGGAGATACGTATGCCAGTTCACGTGAGAGCCATCGAAATGTGCTCAAGAAGCACGTACGGGGTGACGTCAGCAGCTCACGCACACCACCCCGTACTTAATAGAGGCTCGTTTACTTTTTCAAACGAGACGGGAACATCACCGATTGTTGTCACTCAATAGCTCTGTTTACTTGCAAGTTTGCGTTCCGTTTATAGACGCGTCAATATTGACTTTCGAGTTCTAATTGTGTACGGGCGGGGGCAGATTCCTTCGTATTCCTCCACCGCCGCACTTATTTTTACTTTTTTTATTTTTTTTTATTTATAAAAATTACTAACATGTCAATACATACTAGTAATTTTGTTAACCCCTCCCGCTAAGTTCGAAAGCTTGTGTTAGGAGTGGGTACACGTCAATAGTGCAATGGGGGAGTGGGGATCGAACTCTCGATCGTAAGTCCGACACACTACCCATTGGGCTATTGCCGCTTCAAATTTTTATCGCGTGCGAGGTAATTCAATCATTGATTAGTTTGCATGTGTCTGAGATTTCAATAGAAACGCTTGCTGTATGCATGTATGTATGTGTTAACGAAATAAAAGGAGTAAGCGAGTGTATTGTGAAGTAGTAGTAGGAGCAGGTCACAGTAGAATAGTGGCATTTCCTTCAATCCTTTCGAGTTTCAGGCGCCACGTTAACCGATAGGTCTAAATTTCATCGATAGATGGCAGTACTGAAGCCTTACCGCCGTTCATTCGTTTGAAAGCGTCCGTGACGAAGTATGCTCTAAGTTTTCCCCGGTACAATGAAACAAACATTTATTTCATATCAAAACGAGTTTCAGTACTTAAATATTCCCAATACACTCAGAACGATGAGGCATATGTGTATGAAATATAAATTCCCATTCTCTCGTACGGAGAAAAATGGAATGGTATGAGTAAATCACGGACAGAAACCTATCAAACTTGGTCCAACAAATGAAATATGTATGCATTGTGCCGAAGGAACTTTTTGATTTAGAACCATTCGCCCCGGTATCGACGCGGGTCCGTTACACATATGAAGGGTTAATGGCAATACGACTCGCAAGGTTATATCTCTCAAGTAACATGATGACTGTGACGTAATTTATTAGAGTTTTTTAGATACTTTTTTATGTGATTATAGACACGCTTTTGACTGCTATCTCACTGGCGTGTGTCAATTGATGCGGCTATAGCCCAATGGGTCGTGTGTCGGGCTTACGATCGAGAGGTCGGAGGTTCGATCCCCTCTCCCCCATTACACTATTGACGTGAACCCACTCCTAACACAAGCCTTCGAGCTTAGCTGGAGGGGTTAACAAAATTAATTAATTTTTAAATAAAATAAAAATACCTTAATTACATAATACATAATTACATTACACATAATAGTAATTAGGAATTTATTAGATTTAGTATGTAGTATGAGTATTACCTTTTTAAAGGAACCATATGTTAAATAATTTTTAACTTAACGTCTTCAGTTAAGCTCAAATACGAGTGTGATTTGACGAACGAATGTTCGTACATTATCGCCGAAGTCCTTGTCCATTCGGAACAGCAATAAAATTATGTTAATGCATTTTCGAGCGATTTAAATAATATATTAATTTGTCTCACCGTAACCCTTATATAATTTTCACTTTAATTTTAGTTCTGCAATACCTTTTCACTGGTACTTTGACCTGGTTTAGTAGATCTCTTCAGAATTTGTAGAGTTCTCTTAAACTCGCTGACTTTGCATTTATTCGCGAATATAAAGGTACAAGCTTGTTCTTAAATAGTTGGAAGTTGGCGCAAAGTACACTTCACTTACAAACGACTTACTACGTACGTATTATGCCAGTTTATGGATACCTATGTAAGTCGGGAAACTACAAGTTGTGTGCACTGGAATTCCACTTGAATTAACTATAGCTAACTTATATCCAGAAGACAGTGAATAATATAAACTCGCGCTGAATTATTCGAACGGATCTTCGAAATTCAGAAGCATCTTATATATTAAACATGCCTTGTGCCCGTGAACAAGCTGTAGATTCTATTTTACCTCGCGGCGTTTTACGAACATTATTAGTATTATTAGTAGATTCAAGCTTTGTTTAGCATAATAATAATATTGCTGGCCTATATTCGGATAGCGAGGCCTATTGTAACGTGATCTGGATGTAATTAAGTAATCCTATTCCGTCTATAAACAATGTAATAGACTTTGTTCGCAACATCTCGAATCTAAAATGATTGTTTTAGGGACAATATTTGAATACAGAATATTTCTTTGCAAATTATAGGTATGGCCATAGTACTAAAATAAAAAATGAATAAAAATGAGATTAGGCGCGAGAATTAAATGTGATATAGGCCATTTAAGAGTTTTCTTGAAATACCTGATTGTACCTAATCCTAAGTGAGTAAATAAGTACTTACAACTTAATCATTTGATAATTGGACATTTGAGAAGTCATCGACTGATGCAACGCGTCTTGGTCTTGAACCAATATTTCTTTACAACGGACTATATTTCGCAATATTTTCTTGAAATTGTGTATCGAAGGAAGTAGCCGCATAGATTTGTGTACATAATTCATTAGTGATGCGAGGCATGAGATGATATTCATGCCACGAATGGAATGGAATTTTTGATTGAGATGTTCCTGAATATTTTTGAATGTATCCAAGATTTGAATAAGTTTTTCGTTCCAAAAAGAGAGTCAATTTAAAAGAAGAAGCTAGTGCTTTACTCAAGTGAGTGTAGGTTTTTCATACATATCTCAGAATTTATACTTAACACGTTGAACGCCATGGCGAACACCAGTTGTCCGACAACGAATTAGCCCTCCAGGCCGCTTTAAAAATAAAATGGCACAAATTGATGTTTGTGTTTTATTAGTTTTTCTTATAGATAAGGACAAAAATATTATATTCGTTGAGATTCCAGTAAAAAAATACAGTTTATTGATAAAAAAACAATGGCAGACACATGGTGTCCGCCACGGCGCACGTGAAATATGTAGAAATTTAGCGTGGCGTTGAACGTGTTAATATTATAAATGCGAAAGTAACTCTGCCTGTTTGTTAAGTTTTTGAACAAAATTTATTTTAATTTGATGTGGACATACTTTGGGATCAAGGGAACACGGGATGAACTGAGAATGATTTTTGGGATAAAATTCGTACTAGATTGTCCGTACCCTAGATTTAGATCCTTAAAGGAATAGATGTTTTTTTTTAAATAGAGAAGCGCAGATGTGTTCGACATCTACCTAACTTATAATGTGAACAGAGCCGCGAGCAAGCATTAGTGTAATAACTAATATAAGCGTATTGTTTACTGTTCATTTTATTATAAGTGAATTAACTTGTGATGTTAAGCGTACGAAACCTACTTAGAAATAATTAGGCTGGGTCCGTGTCTCCGCCGCTCTGTCATTAAAGTTGACACAAGTATACAATTTGGGTCGCAGGAAGCCCTCCGGCTATGTACATACATCCTTCTCCGTCCCTTGGCCGAAATCTCTGCCAAAATCAGGCCACTACGTTCCACTGTTTGGACTCGATCGAGGAGCAAATAAACATATTGTAGACTCGTATTTTTATTATTAACTATTGCACGCAGCCCCGCTTGAGTTATTTATTAATTAAATTATTTTGTAATTCTAAAATAAAACTCAGCGTAGCTTAAGTTAGTCCTTATTACATCAATAAAATCCCGTCAAAATCGGTCTAACCATTCCAGAGATTACCTGAAACAAACAGAAATAATAATAATAATAATCTTTAATTCAGACCAAATCCATACACATAAATCTTAACTAACATAAAAATATAACAAATATAACAAAAATTACAAATAGAATAGAAAAAAATATTATTTTGGTATATGTACAATGTACTCGTACATATTAGTGCATTTAATTATTAGTTATTTTAATACAAAAGTATTATGTGTTATTTTTTTATAATCAATGTAATTGGTTATATTTCTTAAATTTTGTTTTTTTTTTTTCAAATTAAATTTATTGAAAAGTTGGAAAAATATTAAAAGTATAAAATACTTATATCAGAATCATATTATATGTATGCTTTGAATGTAAGAATTTGTAATAACAGTGTGGAAAAATATCAATTTCAAATGACAATTATGTATGTATCTTTTATTTTTAATTGTATGCATTTTTTACTCTTACGTGATAATAAATATTATATGAAATTCTAATATTCGTAGAAAAATCACAGCGACTTGTTGAAGTAATTAGGTGTAATCTAAACACAATAATAATTATTAATATATTCCTAAACTTATGTATAATTTCTTGTTTATCTTGTATAAAATAATTTCTTGTATTTTTCTACTTGCAACTTATTATGATTCTTTGATATATATTTGTAATGTAGACTTATACACTGATGTAATTTTGTTAAAACAAATAAATGACGTCCTGTTTCACTTATTTTATTATGATGCCGCTCTGTGTATAGAAGAAATGAGTTCCTTTGAATATTCATATTGCATTGCGAAGTAAATGTTCACAGTCCTACCTTTGTATGAAACAGTAACATGTTCAAATCGTAATGTTATTCAATATGCACTTTAATATATAAGGGGTTTTTACTTACATAACGCGTTATTAAAAAGACGTTAAAATTGAATTTAAAATATTTTGATAGAGAGCATAGCATGATATAATTTTAACCTTTTAACAAATCTAAAACGAAAAAAGATATCTACTTCAATATTTGAACATGTTTAAAAATAGTTCTTATTTTACCAACTTTTGAATTTATCTATGGTAACTATCTAACATAGTAAACGTTTATTGCTCTTTCGAAATTCCTACTGCCCTACCTCCTCTAGCTATGATTTTCTGCCTAACTGCAAAGCACATCTCTTTTACTCCTAAATTGGATGTTTCGAATTTATTCCTCAGTGGTTATTTTGGGTCAACAGATGTCCATAGGCAGCAGTTATCACTTACCATCAAGTGAATTGTACGCTCGCTTTCTATCTCACAGTTATAAAAAACACTAATTTTGAGTTTGCAACTGTACGTGTTGTGACAGTGATAATAAAAAAATCCCAATTATTTGTGACACTGACAATGTCTTGTCAATGACATTAAATTTAGTCTGACACGTAAAAATATAGGGGGATGAGTTGAGTAATACTGTTTATTGTCTTTCCATACTATAACTGCTGTTTTCAGAATGGACTATCAAGTAAATTCAATGTCAGATGAGAAGTTACGAGCTGAGCTCAGGGCATATGGGTATCCGGATGTGCCAGTCACGGCTACCACTCGAGAAGTCTTAAGGAGGGAGCTTTTATCTCTAATGACTAACAATACTAATTACTTATGTAGAACGAAACAAAGTTCGGATAATTCATCTCTTGCAAATGCATCATTTTCAACAGGTACTAAATATTAAAAAAAATTACCAATAACATTCATTAAAACTTTTATTATAATAGCAACTTACATTATATTTCCAGACTATACGACTATTGGTAGAGTTTCTTCAATGTCAGACGCAGAGGTCCGAGAGAGGCTCATCTCCCATGGGTGTCCAGATGTGCCTGTTACATTCACTACAAGGAAACTGTTAGAAAGAAAATTAATTTCTCTGCTGAACATAAACTTACCCTGTGATAATGCAGGTGGGCAGTATAGACCTTATATAAACGACACAAGACAAAGTGATTCATTCAAAAGAATGCAATTTCCTTCAAGCAACACATTGGATCTTGACAACTTCTTAAATAAACCAACCATGATGACAATGCATAGACAGCATTTGTTGAGTAGCACAGCAATGGATACCACCACCTCATCACATCCGTCCACAGAAATTATGATTAAAGAAAGAGTTTCTCCGAGTTCCATGTCAAATTGTCCCAGCACTTCTAACAATCAATCAATAACAACAAGGAACACAGAGCATTCATTGAGTAATATAGAAAAAGACCCCATCGCATCAAAACTCGAACCATTTAGAGCAATGAACACAGAAAGTTCTACAAGTAACATATCAAATCATAACACCGCTTTGGTCCATCAGTCGAGCTCAAACATGAATAGAGTTCCATCTCTTTCAAGCAACACATCTAAACAACCTTCAACAGAAACAACAAATAAAGTACACTTTTCAAGTACCACAGGAGCTCAGCCAATCAGGTCTTCGGAACAACCTTCCACATCTAATATGAGTGGGGTACACATAAATGACACATACACTTCACAGCAATCTTGCACATCAACCACAAAAATAGACCAATCTCTTTTTATTACTGAATTTCTTAAGCGTTTGTCAGCTCTGACAGCGGATCCTCCAGAACCAATATCTTGGTCCAGCCACAAACCGAATTGCTTGACACCTTTACAAAAAGGTGTATTGTGCTATAAGCAATCAAATAATTAATAATTTGATTGGCAATAACTATTGAGACATGATACATAATGCTATTCTACTATAATTTGTCTTGTTTTTTTAAATATAAAGTGTTATTGTAAGATGCTATTTTTTTATTTAGGGTATGTGGGTCACCTATATATTACATCACACGTTAAGTTGGGTCAACAAGTGGTGGGCAGGTGTTTTTAACATCGTGACTTCACATCAAAAAAATATACTTTAAAAAATACTCGAACTAACGATATGACGATATGTGTTGTTGTAAAAATATGTGAAGTCACACTAGGGGAGGGATTTAAAAGTGGGGCCAGCTGTGAATGGAAAGTGGGTAAAACAATCAAGGAATTTGTGTGAAGTAATTTTTGGGTGGCCACTAAGTGCACCAGTGTTAAACCGGATTTTAGTTTGACATCTTACACTAATTTTCATGATGTGAGAACAATTATTGCAAAAAATATA
Source organism: Udranomia orcinus (assembly GCA_018247775.1). Taxonomy (NCBI): domain Eukaryota; kingdom Metazoa; phylum Arthropoda; class Insecta; order Lepidoptera; family Hesperiidae; genus Udranomia; species Udranomia orcinus. The sequence goes on from DWGW01000525.1 coordinate 9,664, forward strand.
TCATGATGCTTCTTATTTCCCAATTTGACTTATTACTATTTTCTTAATAGTAACTAAGTTTATTTTTATTTAGATATAAATATTGCTAGTTGCAATGACTAAGGTAGACCAGCTTGCACCAGTATAGTAAATATGTTTTAAATTTTAATTCAAAATAATGACTTAAGATACGAATGAAACTAGTGATCGACCGTAAGTTCGGTTTCAACCAAGAAATTGAGTTTCGGACGCGCCAAAACTCGAGTGGTCATAAGTTATCCACATTCTTTTCTTAATAAATGAAGTCTATTAAAAAGACATGAATCTGTTTATAGTTTGGTGATATCAATTGTTAATCTGTACAATTGCTCCGCAAGAACCATTAGGTAATACAAAGTAAAATAATACTTTAAAATATACTTTTACTCATATTATTGCGTAGCTATTTAGTTCTAAGTATGCATTTCATTTCAACGGTTTATTATTTGGCAACCAGCGTTTCATATCTATGATAAATCCCTAACGTTTTACTATGTTGTCTGTGGTTTGAATTCTAATAAATAAAATTTTGTAGTAGCAACACAAACAACCAAATGTAACGACGTTCTTAGCGCGTGCGAGATGACGCGCCGGTGAAATTTATTTTATAGAATTGACGTAATTTCTCGTGTGCACACTTAAACAGAGGTAAAATTACAGCATTCAACCGTTATAAAGTGTTTTGATGAGTGACCGTAAATCAAAACCCGATCGTTATTTTTCCAGATTTCGCAATGGCCGATCAAGTTGATTCAATGTCAGATGCGGAGCTTCGCACCAAACTCGCTGAACATGGGTTTCCAATTATGCCAATCACGGCGTCCACACGTAAACTATTAGTAAAGAAGCTTAAATTAGTACTGGACAATAAGAGTAAGCCGCGTAACAGTGTCGAAAGCAAAATCGAAAATACGCGGTCTCTCGCGAGGTACTCCAGCGGTGAGGATTCAGATTTTGATTCTACTAATAATGTTAAGGAGCGGCGAGGGCGGCGGGCCACCGCAGGCGGCGCTATGCTACCCCCGGTCTCGAAAACTCGTCGCCCACGCACACCGTCTAAAAAGGACTCTGCAGTCAAGCGCAACGATAAAGGATCGGAATCTGAAGAAGAGAAGTCCCCAGTGCGCACACATGAGGAAGTGGAGACTGTGACAACGCGGCGAGTGACTCGCACGTACGCCAACGATCATGAGGACTATGAAACTGGCTCCGACAGTGATGTTGATGTGGAAAAGAAGCCCTCAAGCCCCTTCAGAAGCAACTCCAGATCTAGTGACTACATCTCAAGCACACTGCCTACGAATGACGCCGCCACGAGCCCATTGTCTCCATCTTCTATATTTTCTCGTCCGTCTATATCACCCACATCATACACATCTTCAATCTCATCATCTGACCAATTAAATTCTATACGTTCACGGCTTGGTCTTACTTCTACACTAGGAGACAGGCCGTCTACCAGTAATTACACTTCAAACTTTACTAGTACTCCATATCAACCTTCAACATCTACTGTGGATGAAGTAGAATCTCCATACCTGAGTAATTTTACTCGTCGTTTGTCAGCACTAAAAGCTGACCCTCCTAAAACACCATCTTATTTAGATCGAGAGCCTAATAATGGAAGCACACTGTTGCCACGCCGGTCTTATCTGACTGGAGTGACTAGATCCGATGTGGTGGACTATAAAACTGTCAATGACAAGAAATTTTTGAAAAACAATCTTGTATCTCTTGCCCTTGTTGCTTTAGTTGCACTTTTTTTTTTTTGTTTATTTTTTATGTACATAGTTAAGAAGAATGATATAACATCAGTTGCCGATGACCAGAACAGTGTGATACCAATATGTCAATTAAATATACCAGGGAACAGGCCGGGTATCAATTGTGTACGTAAGGAACAGGTTAGCTATGCTAAAGATTTGCTGAAAGTCATACATCCAGAACTAACAGCACGATCAGCTGCATATAAATGTGGGAAACCGGGGACCCTACCCTACATGACAGAACGGGAAATCTTGGATATTGCAACTTCGAGAGCTGAACCTGTCGATGTTAGTCAGTGTAGAATGGATCTAAACAATCTGCAAGTCTTACTTATAAATAATCCAAGATGGGGCCTCAGTGTCGTCCAGCTAAAGAACCTTTACTCCAAAGATGTTGAGTATTCAATTCTTTCATCCACGGACATGGTAGTTCAACAGAGAAACATGGGGAGTATTGCTTTAATTCTCTCTGACCCATCAACCCCAATTTCTTGTTTATTTGTCAATACTTTATATTCAGCGGGATCTACAATTGTGATAGTTGGCCTCCTAACTCTATTTGTATTAGGAATGCACAGGTTATATAAATTTTATATGAACCATCAAAAGAAAAAAAGTGAAGAAATATATTCTATGGTGGAACAGATAATTGATGTAATATCACAGGAGACCGAAGACAGTGGAGAACCATACATATCAGTGGACCATGTTAGAGATACACTGATATCACCACAGAACCGCGAAAAAATGTCATCCACTTGGGATGCGGCTGTGAGATTTATTCAGAGAAATGAGAGTAGAGTGCGTATGGAAGTGCAGTCAGTAGATGGAGAGGATTGTAGAGTCTGGAGATGGATCTCTTCTAGCAGTCCAAAACGTAGTGCAGCATGGCAGGGACAGGCTTTTGAAACTCAGGAAGGCTCCGTTAATAATCTTACCGTATCCCCAACACCCTGCTTAAAGATACGCCACATGTTTGATAAGAATGACACCAACCCTAATCTTAGGTCAGTTATCCAGGATGCAATCTTGGAGAAATGCGAACACTGCAATATCTTACATATTGATGTGGAAAGAATGTCTTGTTGCGTTTACGTGAAGTGCGCAACTCCTTCTGATGCTGGCATCGTGTACAGGAGCCTACATGGCTGGTGGTTTGAGGGCCATCTTATAACCGTGAAGTACCTACGTCTCGAGCGTTATATGCAAAGATTCCCAAATTCCCCATCCTCCGGGCCTTTCTTAAAGCCGAGTCGCCCACGACGCTCCCAGTAGGACTAACAAAGGACTGTCATGTCTCTTAACCATTTCGAAGGTTATTGAAGACCAAAATACAAGCAGATTATGATGTGATTGCTTTCTGACTGCTTGTCTTAATATTTATTACGAATTAAAATCGTTTCATTGTAGTTCAAAATGTAATTTCAAATACAATTTGTATGCCCAGTTAGATTATACTTTTAAACTTAGTCGTAAACGTAACTTGGTTACAATGATAAAATTGTTTTGTGTTCAAGGAGATAGATGGATTATTATTTTAATTTAAAGGACTGCTCATGAATATTATGTGTGATTCTTAACATTTATCGTATGAAGTATATCTGTATGTAATAATAATACCTAATATCTTTGCATAATACATAATTTCTCGCATATAAAAATAGTTATCACTGTGACTTAACAAGTAATTAGGATGTAATTTCTTCACCCATACTGATACAACTGTAAATATCTGACATCACAAAACTGTAACGTGTCTTGGGTTAGTTAGTAGTCGTAATGGCTTGCATTTCTTAAATGGATTTTAAAGTTTTGAAGAAAAATGTTAAAAAAATGGTAGATTGTAAGTAGTGTAAGGTTCTGTGGAGTTTGATATATCTTTGCAGGTATTGTTTTAATATTTAAAAGTTGTTCAGATTATCTTGGTTTTATAATGTAATTCACTTGAAACATGATATATGAAGCTTCATAAGAACCATATAGTTATATTTTTTTCTATTCGTCACTCACTGGCAGATGGTGATTGAAGTCCTCAGTACTGCATACTGGCACAACTTAATCTAATTTTGCGTGTTTATTTCCTAAGATTGACATTAATTTTATTTTATGTACTCTTACTAACTATTGATATATTATTAGCCTTATTTTTATGGATTGATTTTCACTTTTTTTTAATAAATATTTTAAGAAAAATGTTTGTTTAATTTGATGTCTAAATGATAGATACCTTAGCTCTAGAATTTGCATGAATAAAAAATATCAATGAATGTACATTTTGTTTTATTCATACATGGGTATCATGGAAATTAATACTATTACGATGTAACATAATGCAGTTTATTTAAAAAGTTAATTTTGTAAACTCCATTATTCATATAGAAACTACTAGCATATACTACATCTTTTTAACATTATTGGGAAGATGTAAAATTATATTGTTTTACTATTTGAACAAAAACAATCGTTATCATGTAGTAACATCTAGTAACTATTCCTACATATCAGGCGGACTGAGTAAAAAAAAACACGTGTCGAATTGATAACCTCCTCCTTTTGAAGTCGGTTAAAAAAGAAAAGTACTCTTGTATATTAAAGTAGCGAATTAGCCAGTTCATCCATGCTTCGAATATACAAATACAGAGCCAGAACACGGTAGCTTGAACATTGCTTTTACGGGAGCGAAATAAGTGGAGGTGGTGATCCATTAAAGGTTTTCACCTCAAAAAATTATTATTGATATACATTTATTCATATATAAAATCATTGTCAAAGTTTGGATAAGAGTAAAGACGATAACATATTAAAAAATAGCCTTAAATTATCTCACAATAATAGGTATTACTTCGGAGAAATAAAAATATGTATATCATTACATAGTATAAAACAAAGTCGCTTTCTCTGTCCCTATGTATGCTTAAATCTTTAAAAGTACACAACCGATGTTGATGCGGTTTTTTTAAATAGATAAAGTTCAACTGTCCGATTTTCGCGGTCATTTTTACCGCGCACGTGCGGATTGTGGAACGAGCTTCCTCCTGAGGCATTCC
>DWGW01000526.1:0-14494 GCA_018247775.1 Udranomia orcinus
CTCAGTGGTGTGCTTTGGGAGAGGCCTATGTCCAGCAGTGGACCGATGTGGGCTGATGATGATGATGATGATGAGGCGTTACAACTTAGGGGTAATAACACATTGGACACATTGGATTGGGTGGACTGTATTCTAATTTGCGTTTATTTGCTTACGTTTCTTACGGTATACGACAAGTATATTCAGTTACAATTGCTCATTTTCTTATGAATAATATCCTCAAGCCATATCCAGAGTAATCCGATGGGATCTCGGGCCCTTCTTCCTTCATTATAGAGTAAGATTATCGCTCGCAAGTTTGTTCCTTGCCGGTCTATTTGCGAATGTTTACGGCCATTAGACGGAGAAAACTAGTAGTTACAGTAATGAAAACGAGTAGACTCCGAGGTCGTTATCTAGGGATCATCTGGGAGCGAGGCTCGGGGGCAATCTTGTATATTACAGTTAGATAACTATTATACTTAAGATTGTATTGTGCCTTTAAATGGGTTATCTATTTTAAACTAATGTCCTCGTGGATTAAACACATTCTTTATATTATACATATAACGGATGGATCTCCCCCGTCACCGCAGTGTAGCCGTGACCACGAGCTGTGTAACTGGTTCGAAATATCGGCATACAAAAAACATTTAATCGTGAGTACCCGTTATATATCATAATATAAAAAATGGGTTGTCTATTATAATTACAACAATAAACAACATACAGGATCTAAATAAAAGTGAACCTAGTTAAACTGGTTTTCTCCAAGTAAAGATCTAGTCCTAGTAGTGAATTAAGCTATTTCACCACTAGCACTTTGTACCGCCTCAATCATTCCCCGACCCGCCCCGCCTTAAATTGGTACAAGTTCTTTATTTAAAAAATAAAAAATAAAAAATGTATACGTACCATGTTTACATATATATATGCATTTAGTCAAAAGCGGTTATTTTAATTACAACAATATTACAAACAGACACTCCAATTCTATTTATTTATATATTTACATATATAATTGGATAAATGGATTTAATCCAAAATTCACCTGTGCGTCCGCGTGGTATTCCACACTTAAAACAATAGTACTCAGAATTGTCCACAAATTGTTGAACGGGCGATGTATTGAAATGAGACGCAATCGCATAAATTGCAACGGACCACCCATAGCACAGACACTACCGGGGTTCCGTAAGTTTTGTGAGATAATTGTGAAATAATAATAAACAAAACAGTTAAAAATTATTTGTAACACTAGTATTAACAGAACTGAGTCTGTTTTGAATTGTCAAGAGGACTTAATAGAAATGCACCGGTAAAGTGTCAGTCGAACTAAGTTACTATAAATATGGTTGCTGAGACGAGGATTGAAGTCGTCTTTTCGCTTTTAAACTATATACCTCCCATAGCTATTAATAACATAACATAATAAGACGAGAGATAAGGTTTTATTTATATACATAAATATTAGAATACGAAATACATACGATTAATGACATTTTCCAAACGAAACTGACTGAATGAAGGATATTTACACTATTTGAATGTCAATTTCAATTCGATATTAGTTTACACAATATCTATAATAAAATACATTAAATACATTTTTAAAGGTATATTTCTATTGTGTTAAAAATGTGCAACATTTGCAATAAAAAAACAATCGACGATGCCAAGCACAAAGTAATGAATTACAATACTTACGGAACCTCCGAGTTAAATCATGCGGCCTAGCGCCCTCCACATTTATCTTCTCTTATTGTTCCTCGCGCATTATTATTAACCTTTTGATTTCTTGTTATTTTGTCCAGTGCGTGATGTACGCTCGATAATCATAATACACGCATAAATATTTAAATTTTGCAAAACAATGCATTGGCTAGATCCCATCGAGTGCAACATGTTTGCGTATTTGTAAAAATAATTTTTAGTTAACGTCTTCTTACAAAGATATACATGCAATAAATGTGTATTTATAATAAGTAATTTTCATTTAATTTTCATTTTCGTATCACAGAAATGTATACTTATTAATTAACATAAAATGTTTTTTCAATCTCAATGTGAGCTTTGAGCAAATTATTTTAATCTCTCCATGTGGTACATGAAGCAAATTAGGATATATAATTATACTAAGATTTTATAAACATATTTATAATAAGCAGATAGAAAAACATACTTTAATTAGATGTATCGATTGGTGTGTGCCATTGTTTCAGTTTGTGGTGATATGTCTTCTGTAAGGACACTCACTTCTCATGTTACACTTGAATACACAAAAACATACAAAACAACAATATTAACATGTAATTTACACCTCATGTTTGCAAATTCGGTAAAAAACAATCTAAACTCTACTAAGCCACAATGGTTATAAGAAAAGTACGTTGATGCAACCACAAGAATTGACTATTGCTATCCGTATCCATAATGTATATTTGTTTCAATTCTTGGTAAAAACCTATACCCAAGTACAAAATAACTAAACTCATATAACGAGAAAACCCAAGGAAAAAAAGAAGAAAAAACAGAAAAATTGCTAAGTCCGCCAACGATACGGGCGGTCCCGGAGGCTCCTGACTCTTAAAAACTTGGCAAACTTCGATGCGTACTTCGATGCCTTATTAATAGAACGGTGATTAGCAACTTTTGATTCCAATGGGAGGCGCCCCGATGAGAAGCAATCATTCGACACATTGATTTATTGTTTCGAAGAAAGTTCGGCTCGAATCGTCCTCGGAACTTGGAGATAGGGTGGCTGTTTAATCTGTTCTAGTTAGGATTGAAAAAAGCCTAAAATATTACAAATAATGCACGTAGAGGTTTTTTCAAGGCTTCCATGCGTAGGTTGGTTTTTAAAGGACGGGCGATCTTCGATAGTAGACTTTAAAAGTGATAAGGTATAACTTACAAGGTATTCCATACTTTTTAAACTTCCTTACTTCAACGAGATACTCGAGTTATCTCGATATTGCACTAAGGATATATAGATATATATTTAGAATTCCATTAATTAGTCCACGTTTTGTTTATTCGCAGTGGTTTTGTTCTAATAACACTTGCAACAACATTTACAATCTGATATTTCAAGTTTGAAAGTTGACTTTTAGCGAGAAAAATAAGGTCTAAAAAATAAGGATAAAGAGTTTTATGTATTCCAATAAAAATAAGCCCGAATATACAAAGAACAAGAATCGCGTGGTCACCCTCGTTCGACCCTAGACGGTGATTTCGAATAAAATATTGGGAGGCGCTTTAATAACTTTTCTCTGATAAAACTTGCTCGCGTCTCCTGATATGGCACGCTCCTCTTAATGGCGAATATTTTTATTTCGATTGTTCTGCATTGTTATTTGATTGAAACATTTCCACGAAGAGAAGTAAAGTGACTTCGTTGATTGTTTCTTGCTTTTGGCACGTGTGAATGTCTTTTGATGTGCTTTCTGAGTCGCTTGGGAGTTTTTGGATGTTTTTTCATCATAGTTGGTGTCCACATTTATATAGGTACTTTCAGAGAGTAAAAAATTATGACAAAGAGAGTTTATATTGCTAAATAGATATTATTTTTATTTTATATATTTATTTGTTATATGTTTTTTCGTCGTTATAATATCGTTCTACAGATACACATATAGCTAACGTATGACAGTATAGTATAGTTTTAGGGCACGTTATGCAATAGATCCCGATAACTATAAATAAACCTCGTCAGAGTCCATTTGTGGGTCTCAAAACTTCTGGAAAACTGGTTGACCATTAACCAATAACTACGCCAACTCGCATAGGAGCATCGTTGCGCAATATGTCTTCCTTAAACGTGGGAAGACACCCTTGTAAAAGGATTGTAGCCAAAATCACATGTATCGGTACTATCCATAATAACACACGTTGGCTAAAGAAAAAAAATGTACAGTGTTTCACACAATAGGCTCTGGCGTGAGGGCGTGTCCTTCTTTGTGTTGTATCAATATATTTACAATAATGGTTTCGTATGGTTATTAAGGGTAAGCGTGCATAATGTTTAAAGTTAAAAATCAAGCGTTAATGCCTAAAGCGTTAAAGCCTAAATGTTCACTACATATACACACTCGTAATTATTTAAATTCAGATGGCTGATCTCCATTGAGATTGGCCTCCGTGGTCGAAACTCGGTCAGGAGGACTATTTCTTTTTAATTCATGCAGATCCTACCAAACCCAGATCTGATATTACGATTTTATTCAGTTAAAATAAATATGACAATTATATTTATTGTTTTATATGAATGAACTAATGAATTAGCTTATTAGAATATGCGGCAAAAAATAATAATGAAAAGCAGTTTAATAAAAACGAATTAATAAAATTAGGATTCGAGTTGTACTAGGGAAATGATGAATTCAAGTATAAGTAAGAAATATAACTTTGTAACTGTACTGTAACTGTATCAATATTTTGGTATCATTGTGTAGTTGTAGGAAATATAAAATGCAAATTATAAATCTTTCCCTTAACACAGCAAGCAGGTCAGTGCGACGAACAATGCAACAAGGCTTTGTGTATCGTTCAGTGATAACGAAATACCATATTGGTCCTTAAACAACTTGGATTTATAATTTATTTTCTTGTTTTTAGTTCGAATATTCGTTTAAACAAAACTACTCTACTAAAAAACTACTCAGAACATAAAAGCTAACTATACTCAAACACATTCATAATTAATTAAACAACAAAAAGCATAATAAATAATTCCGTATGTAGTTATATCTAAAACAGATAGTCTTCGAGATCTTAAATATGAATAGATTATAAATAGCTGTACGAAGATATCGGCAGGTATCTTAATTGGTAGTTGTTAGATTGGTATTGCATAACCATATTTATAAAATAGGTAGGTAATTCTAAGTAGATTCAACTGCCTGCAGGCAACGTATATCTCAATGTCAAAGAAAACAGTGTTAATTGAAGAATTTCAGCATTATTGCCCTCGATAGCAGCACGAAAATATTATCTATTTAACATACGACGTTTAATTCACAACGCTGGGTGGGTTACGTGAATGACAATATTATTATGGAATGCAATTTTATATAAAATATACATTCATATTTATTTTTTACATTATTTATTCCTTTTTACAATTGTAATTTTTTACCACCTGCCTCACATTCTCATCATCTATGCATTACATATGTATACATATGCATGCCATTAGGCATTAAGTTTCACCCATTATATGTCCTGCTCTGTAAGAGGTTATACAATAAATAAATAATTAAATAAGCGTGAGAGTATCAAAATTACAAACACTATCGTTAACCTTACGCGCACCTGACGCTGAAACATCGTTTTCCATTAAACCAATTAAAATCGGGCGCATCAAAAGTCCGCTGAAACAAATGACGGCATTTAAGGGTTATGTGAGTGAAGTCTTTAAATCTCGCACAAATAGCGTCGATAAAAGCGAGGTGAAGCTACATGAAAAATGGGGGACTTAACCCTTCACCGTCGGAGCATGTAATTAGCGGGGACGCCGGGACAATTTGTTCTAAATTGTACCTCTATTAATAATGTCACTTTGTGTTATCGTCAATATTTTTTCAATGTTTTCTTACCTCCGAAGCAAATAAGTAACGATATTAATGTATAATATATGTCATGGGTGTAACTTCTTCTCAATAAGATTTCCCGTTTAGCAATATTACCACCATCACATCCATCTATTTTACTTCCATCAAAATAATTTTTTGTACCTGTAAAATATATTTCTGAAATAAAATTGTATATGCAATTTATATTAGTCAAGTTTTTAAAATAATAATATCAGAGTTTAATTTGAACTTTAAGAGATATTTTGGTTTTCTCTGACCGTAGGTACACCATAGATCTCAACATGACAATTGGAAACAAAAAGAAACGACAAAACTTGAGAGTGAGTATATCTTCCGTTATGAAGAGATGCGTCAAAAATAAACAGCAATAAAGTATTTTTAACCAAAAAACATTTGACTATCACTACCGCGTGCTATAACCCGTTCGTTGCCGTTCCTCATAAACTTATCCTAAAAATAATTAACACTAAATAATGTCCGAGATGATTTGTATCCAATGTATTCAAATCGTAGGAGAAAATAAAACCGGATATACATATACGACCAGAGAACAAAGATGTAAATGACACACAAATTTGAAGCGGTTTAAAGCAATGTTTGTTTAAAGCAGTTCCATCGCCGCTCACTGATCACTGTTCTGTTGCATAATGTTTTTTTTTGTTTTTCCATATATGTATTTTTTGATTTGATTTTATACTACAGGTTTGCGCTTGTAACAAAATTACATTCAACTAAGACGTAGGTATAGCCCGAGTACGTATGTTAGAACTTATAAATTTAAACTAGAAACTTAAGATACTAATTAGATATTCTACTTATATTTATACTGTATATATATTTATTCAATTAGGTACAATATTCTTATGTGTATATGTGTAGTCTACAGGTAAGGTTTATTAATATTGAGATAATGAATCATATTATTTTTACCGACCCCATACGACGTTGCATCAAAGCAAGACAAAACGTTAACCATCTCCGACGTTGGTTTTAAAATAGATTGAAAAGAAAGATGAACGCTTTAAGTGTAAAAAAAACATTCAGTTACAAATTAAATTATGGCTTGCAAGTGGAGTAGATTATAACCGACTTTTATAAACATTGATGATTTGTTTATAAGAGAATATTTAGCTTTTTTACATATCATGATTTTTTCTAACCGTATCCGTATTCACCTGATTATTTTTGGAAATATAGTTATTGATATTATTATCTGATTTAAAGATAACTACTACGGAATGCTATGCCTTTCTTTTTTAATATTTATCTTACCAACAGGTAATTCGTCGTAAAAAACAATGGTACACTGCAGTGCGTAAAAAAGTATTTTTAAAAAAGGCAGTTAAAAAATAAATAGAAAGATCAATAAATACAAATGTATTTCATATGTCGTTATGAAAAAGACTTTTTGATCTAATGACTAATTACAGTTCCCTTTTAAAGTAACACAACAATTTAAATTAAACGAAAACATGAAACTCTTGCTTTTACCATACGTTTTTCAAAACGTTCGCGTGTCTGTTAATTTGTCGTGCAATCATTAAGATGTCGACGAATTAACACACTATACATTTAAAGTGACTCGTCGACGTTTTAATTGATTCTTAGGAATCGGTGAGCGGTGAGTTTATCAGTGTGATTCAGCTCTGGTCAAATAGATGGCGCTACATTCACGGGGTTTTATTGTAATTATACGCATGGATTTTCGTTTTTTTTTTCTTTTCTGTTTGCTGATACTGAAATACATTATTATTTGCTAGTATTTTGTCTATGTATAATATGTATGACACATACATTATGTCAGTAAATATATTTTCTTTCTTTCTTTCAACTTGACAATTACGTTTTTCTGGCGAACTAGCAGATAAGATTAACATAATAGCAAAAGCTATGCTACTTTCTTGGATGCATTGCTTCTCTAATTAAGAGCTATCTCACACAACTACAGCGCTACATAAGCTATACTTAAGGCAACAAGGTGCAATAAATCTCATACGATCTGCATACATCGCCGTCTCTGCACTGACGTTCGCTGCACGCGTCAGCCGAGCCAGCAATGTGCGCGACCGATCGTAAATCTCGGGATAGGATGGAGATCGATGGGAGAGCCGTAGGGGTCTAACGACGGTTCTCATTTAGGCCTTGATTTAGTTTGTATCGCACACTTAAACAGTAAAAATTTGCAAAATAGGTTTGTATTATTAGAATTTATATACTAGGTTTGGTTTTTTTTAAGTCAGGAAAACCTGGTATAATCTAACTTTCCGCCGCATGCCCGACGTAAGCTTATGTCAGACTCCAACTAACTAATAGGCTGACTGTAACCTCGTCTCAGCGGTGCGGAGTTAAGGGAACGTTTGAAACGAACAAGTAGGTATGGTAAGAATTTGTATGTTGAGTGATATTTCTTAAGAAAGCAATAACTTGTTTATCAAAGATTAAAAGTCACTGGCAACATGCATGTGGCCTGTAGGTACTTACAAAATAGGGTTTTGTGTTTGAATTTTAATCGCTTACAAATTTTAGGAGCTAGTTCATTGCCTTAACCCTTTAAATGTAAATTATGAAGTCCCTCTCCTCTTCAACTTATTTGTTTCTTACATTCACGTCAAAAGGTAACGTCACGATTAAACTTAAATGATATGTTGTATGTTACAAATACACATCGACAAGGATTGCTTGATTTTAGCAGAAATTTCGGCAGTGAATTTTTGATGCAATCACAATGTACGCCCATCGGCACAAAATATTTACTACACCGTCCGTTTGGTAGGAATTTTTCATATTTCCAACATGCCGACAATTTACACTCGAATCTAGAATATGGCAGGTCTATCGATAAATAGGAATTTGCATTTGGTATGCTGAAAATATATTTAACAATCGATGTTGATGCTGCCTGGGATTTTGCGTTCTACATCTGAGAGGTGTGAGAATATTCCTGAGAATTACAAACGACCTTGTTAAGTTGACGTTTACGACGAAATTTGCTTTATATTTTTATAATTTCTACTTTGTAACGTAAATAACAACTTAGCTATAATATATTTCACGAAGTAAAAATGTGATTGAGTGAATTGAATAATTTTTACAATTTACCTACAAAAATTTTAGAGCGCTCTCGACGAAATTTTTATTGTATTTTTGTATTTTTACATTGTAACGAAAATAAATTAATTAATTAATAAGTAATAACTTAGCTAATGTATTTCACGAAGTAATAAAAATGTTACGACTGTATCGAATTATTTTTTCAATCTACCTGCAACATTTAGCGAATTTACCGAAACATTCTGGGAGGGTATAAAGGAGCAAGTGTTTAAAGGGGCTAAGTTGCGAAATAGCGAGTCCGGATGCAGTGCAGGAGGCGAGGGCAAATTGAAACTGGACGCTGATTCGCACGCCGGTCACGCTGGACGTGCGTACCGACAACAGACAAAGTCGGCTTTATTAAACTATGTCTTCAAATTATTTAGACGCATCGTTAGTTTTTATTAAACCTTGACATTACTATTTACTTGTATCGAATAGTCATAGCTCTGTAGGTAGTACAACAACCATTTAGTATAATAATAATAATCATGACTATGAGCCTAGAGATCTGCGCCTGTACTTAATTCGCCATAAAATTAGTTTTGTTTGTTAATTATAATTCTGTGATCAGAATTGAAATTAATCTTTATTTACATATATAAAACGTTACCTTCTTTAACTAAAGAAGGTCTAATTTCCACATAAGATAATATGTATTATAATTACAATGCAGATATAAAAGTTGCCTTTTATTTCATTTTTAAATGAGATAACAAAATGTATTATTCGTACTTATTATATCCGGCAAATAATGTCCTCAGTTTTTTTCATAAGAAATTTTAGCACCAATGTCATGTGAGTTGCTCAAAATAAAATAATTACTGTTACTTGCTCTTTATCTATTTTAACATAATACGAGTAACAATGACTATTATTACATAGTCCATTCACTGGTTGCTAAAGTTCACAACATGCGAGTAAAAATCGTATCCCTATGAAGCTGTTAATAAAATTGTTGCCAATATATTTTTAATGTTTTTGCACTCTCTACTCTAAAGGCACGTCCAGCAGTGTCCGGTCCAGTCCGGACGAATTGGCATACATTGCGCCTCGGCTTTTTACGCGCCTATTCCAAGACTGATCCTGCTAGCGTAATGGATAAGCGATTAGCGATTGTACACAGGCTTTCAAGGTTTCAAATTAAGTAGCGCATAAAAACTTACAATTGTTGTATAATTTTAGCCTTCGATCCCCTTCTCCATACAATTCTGAAGATCTTTATCTTATGTTAAATAAAATACAAAATAATACAGACGTAAAGAATACCTTTCTTCATTGTCAAGACAATAAATACTTACATTTGGAGCTTTAATACGACAGAGCAGGAGCTACGAGTAAAGAATTAGTTACGTAAAAGTACTATACAAAAACTTATCGTTCTTTAGTTGCTTCAGCTCCTCCAATAGACCACGCAACAAAAATCTATTACCTCTGATAAGCACGTCCACCGAAAACTATATCTGTAGCTCATCTATTTACTTATATCGTATATTCTTTATTTATTACGTGATACAGTAAAATATAATGTTATTGCGTTTTATTTTATAGAAGGCGCAAAATGAGGTCTTTTTCATATATAACAACGCAGTGGAAAATCTCCGTTTGTTGCCAATATAAATGTAACAATGTTATATATATAGATATTGGTGACAGCTATCTTGTCTACGTCATTAAATTTATATGCAGGAACGTAGTATAGTTATTTCACCAGATAATCATCTAATTTGTTTGTATTAAGTGTTTTTTTTTAAATTACCTAATAAAATAACATAACATTTTACGTTTAATTTAGTTAACCTCTCAGAGTTGAGAAGGAGTAACCTTGAGAGGTTAACCAAATTTGTAGTAAGTTTGAGTTTGAGAGCTTTAGAGTTATTGAGTGGGCTCACGTCAGCAGTCCGATGGGTCAGCCACGATCTCGGACAGGTCCGAATTCTAACGATTACGCGTCTCTTGGCTTAACACTTTTTAATTAATAACTATGTCGTAATTGAAATAAATGACTGTATCCCTTTGCATTGATAATGGCAAGCGTTAATCAATTGTTACTGCATATCAAAGTGCCTCAACGCAGCGTCTAAATCTAGGTGTAGAATATCTAATTACATGACGCGGCAATCCAAGGAGCCATTTGGTGCAATCAACGGATTAATTGTATAGATTAGGTTCGCCACTTCGACGGTTCAGTGGCTGCATGTTGAATTTGAAGCATACATATTGCAATACATAAGTATGTACAGCTACGAGTACTATGTAGGTTAGTTCGTCCGTTTTTGTACCGATGTCACACAAATGTTTTTTGATTCACAAAGATTTGATTCGATTTTTACTACTTCGCGATGTTCCACTATGTGTGTTCTATATACATATAATAAATCAGTGAGTGATTGGTCTAAGATTGAGCGAAGATATCTAAGAGTTAACCATTGTCTTTAAAGGAGTCTTTTTCAAAGAATAAAACCAAAAAAAATATTTTTAGATTTTTTGTCTGTCTGTGCGTTTGTGCACGCTAATCTCAAAAACGGCTGATCCGATTTGTATACGGTTTGTAAGCTTCACTTAGTTTTTAAGCGTTATCTAGTGTATGTTTCGTAAAAATCGTTTCATAAAAAATTAATAAAAAGTTGTGCCAAAAAAAATAAATAAAAAGTTGTGCCAATTTAAATGGAGTCGGTTCGACGTGCGCTGGGTCAGCCAGTGCTAAATAAATTTAATAATCGTTAAATAATCAAGGCAGGATCTCAAAAAAATGCAAAGGAACTTTTAAGTGGTCATTAGCGCGCATTAATCACGTTCAGCACTAATTGGCCGCCCGTTTGAACTACGCACTTGTTTCTAAATCTGGTTCCAATTTGATGCGTCTATTTTAATCGTGAAGTTTCCACCGGCTTATTTCTCCTGTTTTATCACTCGAAAACCTGAAGGCGTTGAAAGCCGGTGACTACTGACCAATGGAATATATATAACAATCATTGAGTGTATTCGTATACCTCATACTCGTAATGAATAAAAATATTAGATTATTGTCTCTAATTAAAATTGCAATTGACTTAATTTATACCTATTTAAAATGTTGTATGTTGTTGTCCTTTGAAATTTTTGAGGCATAATATTTATTTGTAATAAATATTATAATTTTTGGTAGGATCGTTAAAACCAAGAAAAATCTACTCAAAGAAATGATATACTTGAAACCAGCTTTCCATGATTCAAAAACAGTCTCCGCATTATTTATCCCTTTGAAACTGTAGTTAAAAGAAAGGGTTATTTAAAATGCACTTTAAATAATTATTACCTTGCCGTTTCTTAAGATTTCTTAAGACACTTGTCTCACTACTAGTTTGTAAGCAACGAAAAACGACTTAGGTATAGTTGCTATATCGAAAAATTACATCGAACATCGGAAAGAAATTACGAAAATATTCCAATCAGCAGTTAGGTAGCGAAGACACCAGTTTGGGGCTGTCCTTGGCACCTAACACTACAAATCTGGGGTTGGAAATTATGAAGCTATCATTACTTCTATTAAGTCAACTAAGTATTATAAACCTTAAAATGTATATGCATTATAAACTCCACAAATATAAACGATTTTAACGGGTACAATCTTGTCTCATATCTATGGGAAGTTTAGTAGCAAAATACCTAAGTAACTAGCTTTATTTATTTATGCCGATATTTACAGTTACTCTATTCGTATTTAAAGATTATTTGAAAAAGATGATTGCGAATTATAATAATAAGTAATTATGATAAGCAAACATGTTGTATTTAAATCCTCCAGTTGTGTTTTAATAAACAATTTATTCTCTCTTGCTATTCGTATGCGACAAGACAAAAACCTTAAGTCTGCACGACCTCAGCGTTTTAAAACATTTCCTCTTTACAAGAGAACTATTCAAGTTGAGCACGGTAAGAAAATGCTAAATTTTTCATCGAGCGAGCCAGATAGAAGTTTGCAGAAAACTGTCAATTGCAAGTACACGAATTTGTTCAGTGAATTACGCCTTCAGAAATTACTCTACCTGTCGTAAGAAAAAAATACGTATTTAACACTTTTTTAAAGTGAGCTACCGCTGTCTCCAAAGCGTAATTAATTTATTATTAGTGCTACGAAAAACGTCAGGTTATTAAGATTTGCATAAATCTTGGCTTAGCTTAATAGCTTAATTGTGCCTCAGTTTGTTTAGAGTCACTTTTGTAATTTACTTCAATAAATCAAATACAACTTTATTTGTAACAATAAATTTACATTTACAATTTTTTTTTTCAAAACAGCGAGTGTTTGTAGACGCCGATTGTAAAACATGGAATCATACAGATCGCCTACAACATTTATATTAATAATAGCGAAATAATCGACAATCGAAATATACCTATATTCTATTTTTACGAATTAAACGGGTGTAATGGTAGTAATTTAGATTAAATTTGTTATGAAGGTAGTTTGAGACTTAGAGAAGGAATGAGGGTAGATTTTATAATTGCCCAAGATATGTAATTAATATTTAATAATTATATATAACACAATTTTAACACTGTGATAACATATATTAAACAACTATGATAGATATAAAATTCTAAATATTTTATACATAAGGTAACAAACAATATTCATTATGTAAAGCAATTTTATAAACTCAAACCGTAGGTAATAAGTTCAATAACTCAATAACATTTATTTTAAACTCATCTCCACTCACGCCACTGAAAAAAATAATCCTATCCTAACCTTTATATAATATAAACATCTATTAAAGAAATAATGAAGCCCAACATTTGCTATTACTTAATATTTTCAGCGTAAATAAATCGAAATATCCAAATTGAAAGAAACGTCGCGCCACCCTCCAATTACTTGGCAAAGATTTCGCAACATTTGCACATTCACCCCTACTGCAATATTTTAATTCTTTTAATGATTCATCATCAGAATTAGGCTGTTTGTTTCGCTGAAGTTCGCTACGCTTGTATTATGGTGGATGGAATAACATTTGAGCGTTAAAACAAAAATTAGAAGATTTATAAAAACATTTTTTGTTGGCTTCACATCAATTGTTGTCTTAGATCCTAAAAAAAAGTTTCCTCAGTATTTTTTAAACTAAATTCTGATATCAACGCTGGTGAAATAACAGTAGAATACAAAGTTGTCGACAAGCTGTCTCGAGTTGTCTCGAGGTTAAATAGACCGAATGAGTTTTTAAGCTATGTTTATGAATGCAAAAACCTATTCATGTACATAGTGTATATGTAGCAAATATGTTCTTATGTATGTATATATACATTAATGTTGCAATTAATTAATTTAAACTTACTTGCTAATTACTACTTAATACAATTTCATTTTATGGGTGAAAGTAATGTAAGTACGTCTAAAATTTTCGTATTTTTGGCTATAAAATACATTGGATAACGCTTCCAAAACTCACTACATAAACGTTAGGCAAAATTTGTTCACTTTTTTCACTTTTAGCTTTTTGTATGTTCATGATTTATTTTATTATGATATCCGCTTTCGCTTGTAAAATAGACCAGCCACGGTTTGACATTCGTATCCCCTTCGCTCCGCGCGGCATTTTGCTGAGACATCATTGTTAGTAAGAAATTTTAATTAAGCCTAAATATCTAAATTTTATGCAAGGAGCGATTGTTTCTTCAACTTCAAAGTAATTGCTTAGAGTTTGTCACTCTCGGCGTAGACGCGAATTTGCTAATGAGACAGCTCACTGTCAATTGGTGGAAAAATTGACTATAGTGTAGATTTGTTTTAATGAGAATTGTAGGGTTCGTGGAGTTGTCTACGAATTGAACTTTTAACGATTTATCAC